>MU739513.1:87512-108205 GCA_026770625.1 Nicotiana glauca
TATGCTATATGATGTAACGGTATACTCTTACAATTAGATCCTTTTAGAATTTTTTAATTTTTTTTGACAACTGATATTATTTTATTTTAATAATTAAATTAATTTTTTTGACTCTTTGCGTACAATTGTATACTCTGTTGGTATCGCTATATACTATACTGATATCATATATTAGTTAATATTTTTTGGTTGTATTAACTACATTTAATTGGTACACAATTTGATTTTTCTTTAGTAATAATATAAAAAAAATGAAAACAATAAATGAAATTAGATTATGAAGAGAAAGAGAATATAAAAAATAGAAGTTAAATGAAATTAGATAAGGAAAAAAGAAAAAAATAAGAAGAAAACGAGAAAAAAAAGGAGAAAAGAAAAAAAAAAAGAAAAAAGAAAAAAGAAAAAAGAAAAGAAAAGAAGCATAGAAATAAAAAGAATTGGAGAATAAAGAAAAAATTCCATACAAAAACTACTATGGATAGAAAATGTAATTAGTTTATGGATAAACAAGGATAAATAATTTTATTTTTGTAGGTAACTGTGTCAAAATCCCCTTCAAAAGGTCACTAGGCCGGGCCTGCTTTCAAGGCCTGAAGGCCAAGTCTGCTGGTTCTGAAGCTTAAGGTCACCAGGCCTGAACTTCGTATTAGTTGAGTGAGCCCTGTAGCTCTCGTGGCCCGTTAAGCTTCAGTAGCCTTTCGTTTGAACTGTGGCCCATTCTTATTCGTACTTTATTGATTTTATAGAGGAATTTATATAGAGTACAACTTTTTAAAAATTTATTTATATTTCCTACAACTGTTTTTATAAAATTACTTTTAGTACAATTTATTTTAAAATCTTACCTTTTTAATTAAATTATGTACAACTTTTCATATCCTAAAATCTCTCCCTTGAGATTTTCTCTTACTTAAAAGATATCACTTTCTAATTCTCTCTCATCTACAAATCTATCACTATCAATTTTTTCCAAATTCCTTCGGTAAAAAATACTCATGTATAACACACGTCTATCCCAATTTCTTCGTCCCATATATTTTGTATAGGTCAAAATGCATAAAAAGGCTGAACTACATCATCTCTCTGCATCATTTGCACCACAATTTCTCAAGCCGCCATCTTTTCACAAAACAATCAGAAGAAGAGCAAAATCAAGAAGAACAATGAAGAGGAAGAAAAATACCTCGAGCTAGAAGGCAGAAGAGAAGTAGAAACTTGAAAAAACATAGCAAACATAAAGAGAAAAAGAGGATTTAATTGAGAAATCTACTTTCTTCTTTTAATTTTTTAGAGAACAGCATGTCAGTTATTCTGTTATTTTCAATAGTAAGGTTTGAAATTTTAATTAATTTTTAAGATTATGTTAACTATCACATATACTATTGTATATCGTATACTTAATATATATACGACCCGAAGGTTGCTTAAAAGGTTGCTTCGACCCGAAGTGCAAGAGCAATCGTCGTTCCCCCATGCAGGCACGAAAAAACTTGACGGTAAATTAAAGCTCGATTCGCAATACAAAATAGTTAAAACACAAATTCCCAAGGGCAAGAAACAAGAACAATCATCATCTGCCCATGCATGCACAGGAGATTGAAGGCCAGGTAAGCTCTAGTCTAGGCCTGACTCGGAGCCTAGGCCTAAAAAAGCTGGGCAAAGCACAAAGGACCTAATGCCTACTCGCGTAAAAAATCGCACTTAAAAGCCTCCGGGTCTGCCTAATTTGCTCCATACCCACAAGGCTCCTACCAAACACTGAAACCAGCTCGCCTGGTCGAAAGCAATGTAGAAAGAGATACAAAAGAGATAAAACTTCAAGTTTTCTCTTATTTACATACGCAAAAGGCGCGCTCTCCATCTACAAACATGCTCTGCAAATATCAAATACAAAATGGAAAAACAGCGAAATCTACGCTTCGATCCAAAAGGCAACAACCTGCCGGCCCCAGATTGCTCTCCTCGAGCTCTTCGGGGTTTGCAACGAACATATTCCTCGATCCTCTTCTCACGATCAAGGGCCCGCTTTAACTCGGCTTAGGCATCAGCAGCGTCCTTCATATGAATTGCCATCTCCTAATCAGCCTTGATTCGACTTAATGCTGCTTTAGCCCGGGCATCGATTATCTCAGCCTTGACCTTCAAGATATCGGACTCGAGCTTCACGATCATATCCGCTTGAACTGTAGCATTGTCACGAGCCAAGCGGAGTTGGTCCTCAAAGGTAGGAACCTTGGACAAGGCGCCCCTCTCCTTTAAAGTTTGAGCCTGCACCTAAGCCCTCAGTTCACCGCAAGCATTCCCGACGCGGTCGGCTTCGCCCGTAAGGTACTCCAAAGCTTCCATCCTTTTCTGTAGCTGATAAAGGCAAAAGGATTAATCGCAAGGGTCAAAAAGAGCAAAGCGCACTATGAAAGGTTACCTGCTCTATCAAATAGCTCTCGTAATTCGAGCTCTGATACGCCTCATATCGCCAGTGCATCAACTCAATCTCCTTCTCCTCGCTAAGGAGCCTAAGGGACTCACACTCATCCAAAGCTTTCCGAAGCCTGGCCCCATGATGGAGAAACTCAGACTTGAGCCTATTAAAGGCCTGCAAAAGAAAGACTTGATAAAGCAAGGAAGACGCAAAATACAAAAGGACTGCACCGAAACTCACCATGAAGTGAATCCGGCAGACTTCCTCGAAGGCGGAGCACACTCCTATTGGTCCTGCCCCTTCGGCCCCGGAAGAACCAACCATGGGCAAAGCATATTCACTCGGAGGAACCACCGTTCTGGAATTAGACGCTCCGGGAACAGGAGGCTCGGGCGATGTCCCTTCCTCGAAGACACGGGCTCACTGAGCCCCATTAAGAGCTCCACCACATTGCGGGAGCAAATCCCATTTATCACCATTGTCCCTTAGCTCGAAGGTCGACGACTCCTTCCTCTCTCCAAAAGAGCACAACCTTGCCTCAAGGAACCGTCTGATGCCTACAACGGCAAAGCCGATACAAAAGAAAGAAGAAAATTTCATCTCAAATATATGAAGGCCAAAGCAGGAGTAGCATACACGCATACCCTGGTATTTTGCTTCCCATCTATCATGAGACACAACTCGCCACCTATGCTCATTTCAAGTCGAATGGGTCGCCAACTTTCGGACCCACCCGGGAAGATCGAGAACTTTGCCCGGCATCCATGAAGTTTCTACAAAAAGGAAGGAGACACAATTACTCAACTGGTTTTCACTATAAGTAAATCTAAGAAAGCACGAGGCACTCCACTCACGCGCATAATTCTGTCCCTCGGGAAAGGACATGAGCTCCACGGGGATAATGTCAGCCGTTCGGACCCGGACAAATTGACTGACCCACTCTTGATCCCCATCTTCTTCGTCATCAACAACAAAGGGCATGGACGAATGGCATTGCAAGGTTAATAGGCCTTGATGATGAAAGGGCTGGTACAGCCTGATAAGGTGGATGAGCGTGAATTCAAGCCCAGCCTTCTCCGCAAAGAACCTCATCATCAGTGCCACTCGCCGGAACGACGGATGTACCTGCGCCAAAGTAACTCGATATTTCAAGCAGGAATCAAGCAAGACCCTATCAAAGGGGCCAAATGCAAAAGGATATAGGTATATGTTCAAGAATCTGTCAGCAGAGTCTGTAATACTCCATCTGAGGAAAGCACCTACAACATTATCCCCTAGCTCCATCCGCAGTATCTCCTAACCATCTCCAGATGTTCCTCTCTTATCAAAGATGCAGTTTTTAGAGTGAACTCCTACGAATCCTGAACGCTGGGAGTGGAACTCTCCCCTCCCTACCGGGTCGGGCTCGAAGTAGCTGCCATGGCTATGGTAGAATTGACAGACTAAATCAAGAACATATGCCAACGCTTTTTGCGCCTGAAGAGACAAAGGACCCAATGCCAAGGCAGGGGGATAGTTATCCAAAATAATGAGATCTCCCAAAGAACCACCCCACATATATGTGGAAACAGCAACGATTCGCCTATCCAAAGTAAGCCCCAGGAGGCCAACGACCTAGGTATAGATCCCGGGGTGGTACTCAACCCCGGAGGCATCCATCAATAACAAATTAGGCCTCAAGGAGTCAACTGTATCATCTCCAGTCTCGAAGTAGTGCCCGACCTCAAGGACCTCCACCAAAAAAAGGGTCAGGCTTCGGGAAGCCTTCAACACCATCATAGAACTCGAGGCAGTACCCGATCTTATGATTTTTCTTTCTAAAAAGAAGAGTAAGCACGCGAAGCTCCGATTATGAAGGCTCTAGGAGGGCTCGAGGCATAGCCTAAGCATAGGCAACCCCTCAACAGAAGTCTATACACTACGCTTTAAAAGGCTATTTGCATCAAGTTCAAAGCAGACCCCCAGGTACCCGAAGCTGAAATTCGCTCAGGATACCATTCTCGAAATCTACAAAACTCAGCGTACTATCTCCATGAAACTCGGAGGGTTCGATAGCCCGAGCCTATCAGATCAATTCAGGCTTGGTTCGAGGTACGATGATGGGCTCAGAAAAAAGCCATGTCAATCGGCAGAGGATCTGACAAAACGCTCACATCCGAGTTAGATATCAGCAGTCAACAACAAAGGAAACCATTTAAAGGCCTCGAAGGGCATGCGAGCATACAATAATAGGGCAAGAATCGAAAATAGAAATTAAGGAAGTATCTTTATATTCATAAATATCCATGTACAACAGCCCTCGAGGAGTCCTTACATACAATTACAGAAGCCTACAGAGGGTCTCTACATAGAAACAGAGGAGTGGAAGGATGTACATGTGATGAAACCGAAGAACCCGATCCATCCTCAAAGGTCCATCTCTGGTATCAACATCCTTGGAGCCATCTCGAAGCTCGCATCCTTGGAGGCGATTCCTTTGACCGCCATCTCCTCTAGGTTCCCAGCTCGATCCCGCGGAGGGTCCCCGCCAAGGGAAAAGATGAAGAAGAGGGAAAGGAGGGGATGCCGAGGAGGTAGAGAAAAGAGACGTGGCCCGCCAAAGCCAAATATTGAAGATTCGGCAGGCTCCAGCCTAGACGGCCGGTAGTGCCATTTTATCCCTTGGGAAAGGAAAAACACAATGGATGAAGTGCCACACTAGGACTAGGTAGGAGAGTGAGCAACGGTGCATAGTTCGAATGACTATCTACAAAAAGGGAGAACCGATTCCTCATCTATCACCATCTCGGGCCAATGACAACAGCAACAACAACAATAGATGTAACAACAACCATAACAACGATGGAATAGCACGGTCATGGTCGGCAAAGGGAAGCTCCGTCAAGAGGCCGCAACACAACCTACGGGAGCTCTGCCGAACGGCCTTAAGGCCATCAGCCCCAAACATAATGTTCAAGGATAGAGGAAGATGATATGAAGAAATGGGAAAATGATCCAACGAATGTACTTGGATAGAAAAAATAACGCCACAGCAACCCCATTTATAGGGGTAATGACACGGTCATCGAGGCTTTGGAAGATTGACCGATAGACGCAATTACTCCGTTCTTGAAGAACCAAACCGACAGCAAAGAATTCATCTTGGAGAATGAGAATCGATAGTGCATTAAATAATGTCAAATATACAAGTCCACGGGACATCCCGGTTGCCGCAAAAGCTTGCGCCATAGGTTGCATCATTGGTATTACGTCACCGTAAGAAACTCATGGAGTCAGGTGTCAGAATCATTTCCCATCACTTCATTCTGGGAAACGTGGAGACTATATGTATGCAGAAAAATTAGAGGACTCAATTTCTCGCTATCAAGCCACTTATGAAGAATACCTCGAGACCCCGAGGATGCGGAGTTACGACCGAGTCTCCTCACTTGGGGTTCGTCGAGACCTGACTCAAAGAAGACGAAGGTCGAGACTAGAGCAGAGGGGGAAGTTCCCAAGGCACGCGGATAAGCCCGACAAAGACGACCTATCCAGAGCCTATGCCGAAGCGTCACGTCCAGCCGTCCCATCTCCATACTTTACAACTAATTCATGTTGCACTATAAACGGGTTCCCCTCATATATAAAAGGAACACACACTACTTTGTAAAAGGTAGATGTTGCTCCAACTATTCTACACAAGTTCAATAATATCTCTCTCTCTCTCTCCTTTCTAACTTGCTCGTTCTTATTAGCTAGAGGCCACTCTTAACGTTTATTGATTTTATACTTATTCTTCATTTATTGTTTGGTATCCATAAAGAGCCTTGCTTGATCATATCTCAACTGTTATCCCATCCCCGACTACCCTCGATAGCTCGAGCTCGAGCCAGATATCAACCTCGAGGTCCTTCATCGACCAGTTCGAGGCTCGGGCTACAAGTATCTCGGTTTTATTACTGCCCCATTTTAGCTTGTATTTCTTCGTTAAACTTCATACTCTTAGCATCAACTGCTCTAACAACTAACATAAAAATAGATCACTTATTTTTAGAATCCCATTTACAAAATTAATTGTTGTTACCATTTTCATGGTAAACAATACTGATCATTACAAACAAAGGAACTAAACAAATCTATCTAAGCTATGTAATGTCTGCTTCCATGATGGATGTTTTCTACCTCTAGTGTGCACGTGAAGGACAATCTCTCTGCAGATTATGTGCTCCTCAAAAGTGCCTTGCTAGAATCTAATCATGTTCCTTTCCCACCATATAGCAAATACATAGCTAGCAATGACACTTCGCCCTGTCTTCTTTCTAGCTATTCGACATGCCCAACAAAGCTCCTCTTTCCATCCATTTACGTTCCTTTTCATTCCTAACCACACCAGTAATCTGGTGCATACACTTCTTGTTACTGAGCATTCAAAGAATAAATGCTCAAGTATTTCAGTAGTGGCTTTGTCGAATGCACAATCTTAGGGCACCTGCACTCCTATTTTATTTAGCCTATCCAGTGTAGATAGTCTTTCATGTGTAACCAGCCGTAATATGAACTTGAATTTGGGGGTAGGTGCTTGTCTATAAGATCATGCTCTTCCAAGGGACTTTCTGATACTGGGATATCAGCATAAGGTCGGCCTGCTTAATTGAAAATTGTTCATGCACCTGCAATATCTTTAGTCGATCAATCAAGGATCCTTGCATGGATTAACTCTGCAGGTTCTCTCTAGTCTCTAAGATTTTCCTGATCACCTATGTTGCAGCCTTAGGTGTCGGCATGTGCTCCCAATCCTGTTTTTTGATTTAGTAGTTGTGAACCCATTTTATCCACAATCAATTTTTTTTCATTGCAACAACCCATAATTGTGTGATCACAACAACTTTGTTCCAAGTGCACAGCTTTATGGCATTCAGGATACTTGCAGTTTGGGGTTACACAAAAATTTTCCCAGGATACCAGTGCTTTCTTTGTAATGGATGCCTCACCAGCCCATAAGAAAGATCTACACAATGTTTCAATCATCTTAATAAACTTCTTGGGTAGAGGAATATTTGTGCCAATAGGTTTGAATACCAAACAACACTGATCTGATCAATTGTAGTCAGCTAGAGTAAGAAAGCAGCCTTGCATATTAACAACTAATTCTTGCTGTGATCTTCACAATTAGGGGTAGACATTGTTGAACAGTTAATTTTTTAGATGACAGTGGTACTCCTAGCTATCTGAAAGGGAGAGTACCTTCTTCAAACCCCAGTAAGTCTAATATATCCCACTTTTCATATACATCCACCCCATCCAGGTAAATAGAGCTTTTATCAGTGTTGGCTTGTAGTCCAGAAGCTGTAAAAAATCTTTGAAAGCCCCTTGAAGGAGTTTAATGGATTCAATATCTGCTTTGCAGAACATGATACTTTACATTCCTCCAAAACTCCCCTCAATAAGTGAGACTTCCCTTGATAGATGAAAGCCATAACTAGCTAAGAATAATCTATGGTAATGGGACCTAGTGTTTTCATCCATAAAGCTCCTAATATCAGATCATATTACCCACTAGAAATACAATTAGGTCAGATGAGAAAGTAGTACCCTGCAGGATCCACTCAAAACCCCTAACAACCCCAGATGTGGCTTCTAGAGTGTTGTTAACAAGGCTTACATAGCTCACCCTGGTAGGAACCATTTGACACCCCAAGCTCTTGGCAGACTTCTCATCAATAAAGTTATGTGTACTACCTTCATCAAGTAAGATTTGTATTGTCCTCTTCTCACTATATCTAGTAACATGAATTGTTTGAGCTCCTTTTAATCCACTTAAAGCACATAAAGATATCACAGGGGCATCCCCCTCTACAACTAACCATTCTTCACCACCCCCCCTCAGATTCCTGCTTAACAGCCTCTCCACATTCACCTTTTGAGACTTCTAGATCTATCACAAACAATTGTTTAGCTAGGTTACATTTATGGCCAACAGTGTATTTCTCATCACAAAATAGCAAAGACCCTGTGCCCTTCTAGCCTGCATTTCTACAGGAGAAATAGTTTTCTTGTTTCTAGGAGAATTAGCAATGGTTGAAGGAGGTAAGGCCAGTCTAGGAGTGGAGGTAATAGGACTAGGATTGTGTTTTAGGGAAGGTGGCTCATAGGAAGGCTTTTTGAGGTGAGTGGATGACATAAAAGTAGTGCTACACCTTAGAGCTCTAGCATTAGCAGCTAAGGTTGCTTCAGCTAATTGAGCTTAACGATAAGTTTTGGACAAGGTCTGAGGTTCATGCATCTTGATAGTGTCCACTAATTCCTCCTGCAGTCCTCCTAAAAAACAAGAGATAGCCTGGGTAACAGTTAGATCATACTGAGCTAATAGCCCAGCAAAAGCAAATTAGAACTCCTTCCCTTAACCAGTCTGCTTCAACTGCTTCAGTTGTAGCATAAGATCAGTATATTCCTTACTAAACGTTTCAATCAAAGCCTCAATATACTCATCCCATGGTGGAAGTATAAGTGAATCTCTGCATTTCAAATAAGATTGATGCCAAGCTAAAGCATCATCATCCAAATTCATTGATACTATATTTATTTTCTAATTTGAAGCAGTATTGTCAACATCAAAATATTGATCAATTCTATATAGCCAACTTTTCAAATTTTCACCACCGAATCTAGGAAATAGCATATTATGACCTTGATTGTTATGAGCATGATAAGGATTAGGCCCTAAAATTCCCTAGCCTGATTAAAGCGCATTATCTCGACCCTTAGAAGTAGAACTGTTGTCTCATGATTATTGATATAGCTGCATTCCATCGATCTAGTTTTTGAGGGCTTATACAACATATCAGCATGTCGATGATCTAGGTCAGCTCGCAATTCCTAAATTTTCTGATCGAGAATTAAACGCAGATCTAACTACTGAGCAACTAGATTTTCATATTGCTCCCGCCAGTCTAAATTTGAGAGATCAATAGCTTTGCACGGTCCCATGGTCTAGCTCTGATGCCAATTGATTCCAAAATTGGTATCTAATCGACAATTTGAGAGAAATTTAAGAGGAGAAAACAGAAAAATGAAAGGAAGAAGCAGAAAAGAGAAAGAAGAATACAGGAGAAGCTAGAGTTGTTAGAGGGAATTTTGAATTTTTATTGACATTCAAAAAGTAGCTAATGAGAGATTACAACATTCTATTTATACTTCTAAATATTCTACTAAAAATACAAAAACAAAGCAATGGAAATGAGCTAAAACATGCTAACCGCATTTCCTGCCAAAAGCTAACATTCAAAATTTTACTAACAATCGAACATAACTAACTTTCAATTAGTCTACTTATCAGCTGATGTAGCATCATGGACTTCATCTGAATTTTGTGTATCAATACCTCTTGTGATGAAACGCCCTTGTCCTCAAGGGTGAAGGAAGGAAACCTGGTACTAAGGAGGGAAGCAAATTCCCAAGTAGCAACAACATAATCCAAACCTTACTATTTGATCAAACATTGTGCAACTGCCTTGTTACCCTTTTTGACCAATCTGCGATCATGTATAGCTTCAGGAGTAGGATATAAGGGACTAGAGAGATCCAAGTCAAGTGGGTGGACAATTTCAGAAGGAAGGATTGGGCACAACTTGAGTTGGGAAATATGAAAGGTAGGGTGGATTTGGACCTCAGGTGGTTGCAACAACTTATAAGAAACTGCTCCAACTCTTTCAACAATAGGATAAAGACAAAAATAGTGAGATGTAAGCTTATGATAGGTAGAAATAGACAGAGTGGATTTCCTATAAGGTTGAAGCTTCACAAAGACACAATTACCAACTAAAAACAACCTGTCAACGCGATGAGCATTAGCTTGATCTTGCATGCGCTGTTGAGCTTGTGCCAAATGGTATTTAGCTAGTTGCAATTTAAAATTGTGTACCAGCATAATGTTCTCAATGTCATTAGAAGGAGAGTCACCAGGAAGATAAGGAAGGTGGAGAAGAGGAGGGTAGCCATAAAGGAGTTCAAAGGGTGAAGTCTGAATGGCAGAATGGTGTGATGATTTATACCACCATTCAGCCAAAGCCAAGAATGCACACCAATCAGATTGTGAATCAGAACAGAAACAATGTAAATAATTCTCTAAACACCTATTAAGAACCTCAGTTTGGCCATCAGTTTGAGGATGATAGGCTGTGGAAGTGTGCAAATGGACAACTTGAGTAGAAAGGAACTCCTTCCAAAATGTGCTGATGAAAATAGGATCATGGTCACTGGTGATGGTAGTAGGGAACCCATGTAATTTTATAATGTGATCAAGAAATATAGGCACAAGGGATTGGGAATTGTAGGGGTGAGATAAGGAAATGAAATGGCCATACTTAGTCAATCTATCAACTACGACCCAACAACTGTCTCTCCTTTTGATTTGGGCAAACCTTCAATAAAATCTATGCTGATATTTATCCAAGGAATTGTAGGGAGAGGCAAAAGTTGCAATAAACTAGTTGAAGCAAAAGTATCACACTTGTTCCTTTGACATAGAGAACAATTGCGCACATAGTTGAGGATATCAGTTCTGATGCCCTTCCAATAAAAGTAAGCCATTAGTTTTCTAGTGGTTGTATCAATACCAGAGTGGACACTAGATGGGGATGAATGCCAAAGTTGCAAAATCTTAGTCCTTAGGCCCAAATTATTTCCTACAACTAATTTACCCTTCCTCCTAAGCTGATTGTGTATCCAAGTAAAGTGTTTCTGTGGTTTGTTTTGTAAGGATTAAATGAGACTGTGTAACTCAGGGTCATGAAACCAACTGTCTTGAATTTAACTCCAAGGATCTAACTGTACAGAAGAAACCATGAGGGACATCAGCTCAGCTCCTGACATTCTTGACAAGGAATCAACAGCCACATTCTCCTTGCCTTTCTTATACTGGATTTCAAAGTCAAAGGGTAACAACTTAGCTAACAATCTAATCTGTAAGTTGGTATGTAACTTCTATTCCAAGAGGTACTTAAGGGATTTTTGATCAGTCTTCACAATAAAATGTCGACCCAAAATATAGTGAGACCATTTGGTAATTGCAAACACCAGAGCCAACATCTCTTTTTCATACACATACAAAGCCATATGCCTAGGAGCTAAACCCTTGCTAATGAAAGCTATAGGGTGGTCATTTTGCATAAGAAAAACACCAATAACCTATGCCACTAACATTTGTTTCAAATACAAATGGAAGAGAATAGTTAGGTAATGCTAGCACTGGAGCAGAAGTAAGAGCTAACTTCAGTGTTGCAAATGCATCTGCAGCTTTAGCATTCCACAAAAAACCATCCTTCTTGAGTAAGTCAGTGAATGGCCTACTGATAAGGTCATATCCCCTAATGAACTTCCTATAATACCCTGCTAGGCCCAAGAATCCTCTCAGTTGCTTAAGAGTAGTGGGAGCTGGGCATTGGTGAACTGCTTTAATTTTTCTAGGATCAGTAGATACTCCCTCAGCAGTAATGAAATGTCCTAAGTATTCCACCCTTGAGACTCCAAAGGCACACTTAGACTGTTTGGCCAATAGACTGTGAGTGACCATAGTATCAAATACCTACTGCAAATGTCCCACATGATCTTGCAAATTAACACTATAGATCAAAATGTCATCAAAGAAAACTAATACAAATTTCCTTAGAAACTTCTGAAATAAGTGATTCATGAGACATTGAAATGCAGAGGGAGCATTAGTTAAGCCAAAAGGCATTACTATATACTTATAGTGCCCAGAATGTGTTTTGAAAGCAGTTTTGGGTACATCCTCAGGTAGCATCCTTATTAGATAATAGCCAGACTTGAGGTCAATTTTACAAAATATAGCAGCCCCATCAAGCTCATCCGATAGATCATCTATAAGAGGTATTGGGAATTTATCCTTGATTGTGCAGTGATTCAACTCCCTATAATCTACATATAGTCTCCATGAACCATCCTTCTTTCCCACAAGGTCCACAGAAGAGGAAAATGGACTGTTACTGTATTGAATGCCCCTTCCTGCAGCATTTCATTAACCAACTTTTCAACAATGTCTTTTTTAATAGAAGAATACCTATAGGGCCTAACATTCACAGGTTTTGAACCAGGTTGGATGGGTATTCTATGGTCAAAAGCTCCCTTTTGAGGAGGTAGTGAGGTAGGTTCAACAAAGATCAATTGGTATTGATGTAACAACTAGTCAATGAGGTAAGCACTGTTAGATTTGGCCATGTGCTAAGCTTGACAGTGCATATCAGTAAGTGAGCTAGGAATGCTATCCCTTGCTTGCAACATAAAGAACTACATATCTTCCCCTTTCAATCTATTCAAGGACTTTGGACTGAAGACTTTACATTCCTGAGACACTCTCTTCAACAAGCGAGACTTCCCTTGATAATTGAAATCCATAGTTAGCTCAGAATAATCCATAGAAAAGGGACCTAGCGTTTTCATCCATGAAGCTCCTAAAACCATATTATATTTACCTACTAGAAATATAATTAGGTCAGATAAGAAGGTAGTACCCTGTAGGATCCACCCTAACAACACCAGATGTGGCTTCTAGAGTGTTGTTACCAAGGCTTACATAGCTCACCCTGGTAGGACAAATTTGGCACCCCAAGCTCTTGGCAGCCTTCTTATCAATAAAGTTATATGTACTACCTCCATCAAGTAAGATTTGTATTGTCCTCTTCTCACTATATCTAGTGACATGAATGGTTTGATCTCCTTGTAATCT
Source organism: Nicotiana glauca (assembly GCA_026770625.1). Lineage (NCBI taxonomy): Eukaryota > Viridiplantae > Streptophyta > Magnoliopsida > Solanales > Solanaceae > Nicotiana > Nicotiana glauca. The sequence continues at coordinate 100,655 of MU739513.1, forward strand.
ATTTAAAGCATATAGAGATATCATCGGGGTATCCCCCTCTACAGCTAACCATTCTTCACCAGAAGAACTTCTATCATATTCTTGCCTAACAGCCCCTCCACATTCACCGTCTGAGACTTCTAGATCCATCAAAAATATAGGTAGGTTACATATATGACCAGTAATGTATTTCTCATCACCAAAATAGCAAATAACCTGTGCCCTTCTAGCTTGCATTTATACAGGAGATATAGTTCTCATGTTTCTAGGAGCATTAACACTGGTTGAAGGAGGTAAAACAAGTCTAGGAGTGGAGGTAATAGGACTGGGATTGTGTGTGAGGGAAGGTGGCTCATAGGAAGGCTTTTCGAGGTGAGTAGATTACACAGAAGTAGTGCTACACCTTAGAGCTCTAGCATTAGCCGCTAAGGTTGCTTCAACTAATCGAGCTAAACGATAAGTTTTGGACAAGGTATAAGGTTCATGCATTTTGATAGGGTTCACTAATTCCTCCTTCAGTCCTCCTAAAAAACAAGACATAGCCTAGCTAACAGTTAGATCACACTGAGCTAATAGCCTAGCAAAAGAAAATTGGAACTCCTTCACTCAACCAGTTTGTTTCAACTGCATCAGTTCTAGCATATGATCAGTATATTCCTCACTAAACATTTCAATCAAAGCCTCAATATACTTATCCCATAGTGGAAGGATATGTGAATCTCTGCATTTCAAATAAGACTAATGCCAAGCTAAAGCATCATCATCCAAATTCATTGATACTGTATTTACTTTTTGATTAGAAGTAGTATTGTTAACAACAGAATATTGATCAATTATATACAGCCAGCTTTTCAAAATTTCACTATTGAATCTAGGAAATAGCATATTGTGACCTCGATTGTTATGAGAAATGATAAGGATTAGGCCCTAAAATTCCCTGACCTGATTGAAGCATATTATCTCGACCCTTAGAAGTGGAACTATTTTCCCGTGATTATTGATGTAGCTGCATTCCATCAATCTAGTTTTTGAGGGCTTATACAACATTTCAGCATTTCGATGATCCAGGTCAGCTCGTAATTCCTCAGTTTTCTGATTGAGAATTAAACACAGATTTAACTACTGAGCAGCTAGATCTTAATATTGCTTCTACCAGTCTAGATTTGAGAGATCAACAACTTTGTGCGATCCCATGGTCTAGCTATGATACCAATTGAGATTCCAAAAATTGATATCTAATCGACAATTTGAGAGAGATTTAAGAGGAAAAAACATAAAATAAAAGGAAGAAGCAGAAGAGAGAAATAAGAATACAGGAGAAGCTAGAGTTGTGAGTGGGAATTTCAAATTTTCATTGACATTCGAAAAGTACCGAATGAGATATTACAACTTCTTATTTATACTTCTTAATAGCCTACTGAAAATATAAAAACAAAGCAATTGAAATGAGATAAAACATGCTAACCGCATTTTCTGCCAAAAGCTAAACATTCAAATTTTAACTAACAAACCAACATAACTAACTTTCAAATTAGTCTACTTATCAGCTAACGTGGCACCATGGACTTCATCGGAATTTTGTGTATAAAATAGAAAAGCAAACTTACTTCTTATGATTTCTTTTATCTCTACATGTCTCATGGTAGCCCGTTTTGAGAAAAAATAATTCCAACAAAATCCAATTCTCCTTGAATTCAGCATAAATATCTTTAATATTAAAGAAAAAAAAGTGTCTTTCAATTTCTCCAATCTTGCACACCTATCAGTTAGATAAAGCAAGGCAAACAAACCACAAGAATTTAACTTCACAATTTCTACAACTAGCTAAAACCCATTGGAAAGTGATAGATTCTGAGATCTAGTGTCATGAACTCAGATTCACACTCATGCAACTACGGAATTGAAGGATCAAGCAAGATTGTAGAGAGAGAAAGTAGAGAGAAGGAAGAGAAGAAGATCGTTCTCTATATTAACCGACTCAAGAACAAAAATGTACAGTGTTTAACTAATATAATCACTTTTATGGTGGTTAGTGGAGGGAGCATATGAAATAACAAAAATACCCCACTTCCTATTCTACACTATAAACTGAACTACCCTTCTCTTAATACTCCACCTCAACAGTATTTTGTTTCTTGGACTTCCATGAAATGATTCCTTCTCCTAACTTGATAACATAACCAGTAACTGACCTCCTTGTGTTAGGGCAAGAGGCCCAATCTGAATTACAATAGGCAGTCAAACTAGTGATAGATTCAGCTGGCAACAACACACCTAATCCAGGACACCCTTTGAGATATCTAACCACTCTAAAAACTGCCTCCAAATGTAATTGTTTAGGTCTTTGCATGAACTGATTCAGGCTCTGAATTGCAAAGCAAATATCTGGCCTGGTAATAGTAAGATAAAGAAGCTTTCTAATCAATTGTTGATAAGTAGTGGAATCTTTAAGTTCTGGATCATTTGTAACCCCTACATGAGTATCATACTCAACAGTGGTCAGCTTTTGATTTAGTTCCAAAGGTTTTGTAGCAGGTTTAGATCCGCTTAACCCCACTTAAGAAATAAGCTCTAAAGCATATTTTCTTTGATTAATCAATATCCCCTTCTTTGATCTAAAGATTCAGTAAGCTTAATGTTCCATTGCCTGAAAGCTTATTTGAGGCCATATAGGGACTTGAGAAGTCTACATACCTTGGTCTCCCCCTGATTGGTGAACACTTGAGGCATACTTATGTAGACTTCCTCATACAAATCTCCCTATAAGAAAGTATTTTTAGCATCCATTTGATATAGAGTCCACCCTTTGGAAGTGTCTATACTGATAATAAGTCTCACTGTCACCATTTTTGCAACTGGTGAGAATGTGTCATGATAGTCAAGTCCTTCCTTTTGCTTGTATCATTTAGCAACCAAACGAGTCTTAAACCTTTCTACCTCTCCATTTGCTTTATAATTGACTTTGTAGACCCATTTAGAACCAATAGCTTGCTTTCCTTTAGGCAATTCAGTCAGTTCCCAAGTCTTGTTGTCTTCAAGTGCTTGTATTTCCTGATTCATAGCTTCAACCCATCTGTCATCTTGAACTGCCTCCTTAAAGGAGTTTGGTTCAATGCATGCTAAACTAATGATTGCTGAAGAGATGGTTCTGATGATTGTGAAGGAATTGGTGGTGGTTCTTCTAAATTGGCTTGTGAAGTATCTGCATCTGTTGGAGATGTCTCTCTTGGGACTGTGTCAGTATGATCCTTAAGAGTTTCTGTTAAATCTTCAGCATGTGTTGTTTGTTCTTGAGTGCCATTATCAACAAGACTGCTTGTTGGTTCTTGTTCAATGCTTTGCTGGACAGATTGTACCATTAGTACTGGCTGCTTTGGAAATAAATCAACAGAATCCTCCTTAGAATTTTTGAATGGAAACATGTCTTATCTAAAGCTAACATCTCTGCTAACAAGAAAGACTGTTCTTGCTAGATCATAAAGTCTGTATCCCTTTTGAGTTGTTGAATACCTTACCAATACACATCTATTTGCCCTTGGACTGAATTTATCTCTTCTTGGAAGGTTGCTAGCATAATAGAGGCAACTAAATACCCTAAGATGATTTATATCAGGTGGCTTGTTGTATAGAAGCTCTTGTGGTGATATTCCTTTTAAAACAGAGGTAGGCCATTTGTTAAGTAGGTACATAGCAGTTTTGACACACTCTCCCCAAAATCTATTAGGAATTGAACTTTGGAACTTCATAGCTCTAGCTACTTCTAGAATGTGTCTATGGTTTCTCTCTACCACCCCATTCTGTTGAGGTGTGTAGGGACATATACTCTGATGAATAATTCCTAATGAAGAAAATACTTCATTGCAATTGGAGTTGAAAAATTCAGTCCCATTGTCAGATCTCAATGTCTTAACAATTACTCCAAACTGTTTTTTGACCACTGAAAAGAAATTCTTCAAGACAACTATTACTTAACTCTTTGATTGAAACACACATATCTAAGTAAATCTATTGTAATCATCTACTACTGTAACAAAGTATTGCTTCGTATCATGAGTAGGTACCCTATGAGGTCCCCATATATCTACATGAATAAGCTGGAAACTACTAACAATATTATTACTACTAGATAAAAATTTGAGCCTGCTTTGCTTAGCCAAGGGACATATATCACAGCTGTATTGTACTCTGTTGTCCATTTAGTTCTTTAACTATTGAATATGTTGCATTGCTTTTGTTGAAGGATGCCTTAGTCTCATATGCCAAAAAATTAAATTATTTGTATTGTTGGTAACCATTGATGATGCAGGCATTTATCTCCTTTGCAAAAGGTATATTCCACAGGATTCCTTACCAATCCCCATCACCTTCCCATTGTAAAGACCCTGCAGCACATAGAAATCAGGGAAGAATATTACTACACAACATAGTTCCTTGGTCAATTTTGAAACTGACAATAAGTTGAACTTAAAGTTAGGAACATCTAAAACATCCTTCAAGATTTGATTGTCCAATATAGAAACATTTCCTGTATGAGTTATTTGACACTTATTCCTTGTTGGCACTTGCACTCCATTATCACTGTGTCCATTACAATCTTTAATATTATTCATAATCTCCTTATGAAAGGTAATATGATGTGAGGCTCATGAATTTAATATCTATTCACAGTCGAAAGCATTTGATAATAATGCATTTATACCTACCATAAGTGAGTGGCAGTCACCTATGTCCTGTTTATTCAGAAGGTTCAACAGCTGCTTGTATTAATCCTCAGTGAAGAAATTCCCTTGTGTGGACTGTGTGCTTAGTACATTCTCCTTTTCTACTACAGCAGCATTAGCATAAGGCTTGACTCTTTATATTGGTGCTTTCTTCTTACTCATGAAATCCGAAGGATATCCTATAATTTTGTAATAGTTCTCCTTCAAGTAGCCTTTATACGCACAGAAATCACAAATCAAGCCTGGCCTTTTTTGCCTTAAATCCCTAATTGAATGTCTGATTCTTCTCAGCTAGCATAGTCAAAGCATCATTATTAGGCTTCCCTGCTCCAAGAGTTCTCTGACTCTATTCCTTTACAGCCAAGACATATGCCTGATTAACTGTCCAAATAGTTGTTTCGAGTAATACCTGACTTCTGACATGACTATAGCTCTCATTCAGACCAACTAAAGACTATAAAAGTCTTAGATTTCTGAATTGTTAACAAAAAGGCCCCGTCTCCTCACAATCACATCCAGGTCCTGCCACTAACAAATGCATTTCATCCCATAGATATTTCATTTTTTTAGTAATAAATAGTGACTGAATTAATACTTTGAGTTAACGACCCTATCATCTTCCACAGTCGATAAGTTTGAGTTAGATTCAATTTATCAAATCGTTCCTTGAATTCTCCCCAAACTTTTGACGCATTTGATGCATAGATGTTCTAGGTTGCAATTCTACCGCCACTATTTTTCCGATTCACGACAACACTACAGCATTACATCTCTCCCATTGATTTGCCAATTCACCTTTGAAAGAGGTCTTTGTACAGGTTCCTTCTAGGAAACCTAATTCGTTTTTCACCAACAATGTTGTTCGCATAGCTCGACTCCACAGTCCATAATTTTCTGGACCTATGAGTTTTATGTCGATTAACGCTACACCAGGCGTGTCCGATTCTCTCAAGTAAGAAGAATGATTGTGATCAATCCGAGAAATTTCAACCACTGGTTCTCCCATGGAAGCAGCTTTAGCAATGGCTTCCTACTGGAATTTCGAAGAATTTTGTCCTAGATTTAGATCGATCACTCTGATACCATGATAAAATCTGAGATCTAGTGTCATGAACTCAGATTCACACACATGCAGCTAAGGAATTGAAGGATCAAGCTAGATTGTAGACAGAGAAAGTATAGAGAAGGAAGAGAAGAAGATCATTCCCTGTATTAACCGATTGAGGAACTAAAATGTATAGTGTTTAACTAATATAGGGAGAATGTGAAATGACAAAAATACCCCTACTTTCTATTCTACACTATACACTAAACTACCTTTCTCTTAATAGAAAAGAGCAAAAAAAAAAGGGATAAACTAGAATACAATATACTAATTAAAGCTATTGAATGAAGAAGAAAAAAAGCAAATTTTTTTAGTATATATGTGCTCACATAAACTTAGAGCATGATGCATTTTGCTGCGATCTTACAAGATCATCAACACTAACGGCCATTGGAAGTGCTAATAGTCGCTTGGAAACCCTCCTTTGCTAGCTGCCGTGTTACTCTCTTGTTGTTCGATTGCTGCCTTTGTGATGCCCATCAGGTGTTTGAAGAATTGCCTACAGAAAAGCTTGAATATCTGTTTACTCTTGCCTTAATTTTCATTCACAAGCTACCTCTTGGAAAGCACCCATTTAAATTCTTACACAATACAATGCAAATGGTGATTAGTCAAAGTAACTTGTAACAATATGTTTAATTTACACTTGAATTCCTTACCTATAATAAAGCTCAGTTTTGATTGTCTTCTTGGTATTACGAGAACTCCTATATTTTTCTTTTATAATTGTGATGAGCTTGTGCTCATCTCGATTAATTTTATACTATTTTAATTTGGATGTTTATTTTCTCAATTAAACTAGCTTTTTTGTATAATTTACCATATCCGCTACTATTTCCATGATAGATAAATTAAATTAATATTTTAATTCCTGCCTTATACAGATGACATAGATACCTAGTACAATAAATCTTAATAATTTTTCATTTAATTTAACTTGTTGAAAAATGTGTGATATTTGTTTTACGGTAAAGTGTAACATACATAAAACGAGAATTCTATCAAAGCTGGGATCAAAGAATTTGTTTATTTGTCCTGAAGCCACCCTATTTGACCTTTACACGAAATGAAATCGTAAATCACAACTGATATGTATATTTGGGTCGACTTTTTTGTTTGGTTTATTATATAACTGCTTAAGTTATTGTACCGATAATATATAAAATATTTATATTATCAAATTAATTTAATCTACAAAAATATTTTTTTATAACAATCTAATATAATAACCTAAAAAATCATAATCTATCTTGTTAGATTACACTCATGGCATAAAATTATGTATGTAATTGTTAGCATAGATAACTAAAATTTAATATATTATATTCATAGCAGTGGCGGAACGAAGTATTGTGAAGTTGTCAATCAAAACCCTTTCATAAAAAAAATATACTATACAAATAAAATAAAATTAATTTTTTAATTATATGTAAGTTATTGAATCCCCTTGATAAGAAGAATAACTAAACTATTGTAGTAAAGGAGGTTTAAAATTACTATAGATCATCTATCAAAATTCCAAATGTTATATCCTAGTAATATGTTTTTGAATTTTCTTATATAAATTGCAGGTTCCACCACTGTAGATAAAAAATTAAGCTTGTAAGAGGTGACAGGAGGACATTTGTGTTATTTCAATAAGCTGCAATGTAGGAAGCGCTATTAGACTTATGTGCGAACCAGAAATTCTAAGTAAGGAATTCTGTTGACCCGAGGGAAGGTGTTAGGCACCCCCGAATCCCGTGG
>MU739519.1:669-50021 GCA_026770625.1 Nicotiana glauca
ACCATACGAAGCTATTGACAACATTAAAATTCCATTTTGGATTCATTTACTCATATTTCACCTTCCGGTCAATTTAATTCAACTTAAACTCTCTTATTGGAGACAAAGTGTCTAAATTCCTTTCAAAAACCTTTCCGAACCCGAACCAATTCTCCCGGCAAGTTACATAAGAACCGTGAAGGATGAATTTAGCAGTATATGGGGAGACGACATTGTAATTGTTCAAAACGACCGGTGGGCTCGTTACAATCATGCCACAAAGAAATTGACTCAACCATATACGCATAAGAAGATGCATTTTTATTGCTAGTGTCGAAAATATTAAGCATAAATAAACCATGATTACAATATCCATTGCCCATAAAAATATTATTTTTGGTCAATACGATCTCATCATTCTCGAAAGAAACCTTCACTCCAACTTTTCCTAATAACCACACAAAAATGAAATTGGTTTGGATATTAGGAACATGCAATACATCTCTCAATGATAGAGTTTTACGAGATGTGAGTTTGAGAAGAATTTTTCCTTTTCCAAGAACGCTAGTTGTTCTTGTGTCACCAAGATAAATTGTAACGACCCGACTGGTCGTATTGCATTTTTGAACCCTATTCCCTTAAATAATACTTTTTGCACTTGCTTTATCTAAATTATGACTTGCAGGGATGGGTGGTTCAGAAGTTAGAAAAGTTCTGAGCGAGATTAAGCCTAGTTGCTTCTTTAAGTTCCTATAAAAAGGCCAAGTTTGACTTCGGTCAACATTTTTGGGGAAACGGACCCGGAATTATGATTTGAAAATTTTTGAGTGTTCGCGGTAAAATATGGGACTTGGACGTACGTCTGGAATCGAATTCCGAGGTCCCTAGCCCGAGTAATGAATTTTTATGTAAAATTGTTAAGTTTAAGTTTCAAAGAATTAAATAAACTAAGAAATCATTGTTTTCATTGGTATCGGGTTCGGATTTCGATTCCGAAACTTGGTACAAGTCTGAAATATCAGTTAAGACCTACCCATAAAATTTGGTGTCAATCCGAGTAGTTTAAGGGTGTTTTGACCCGTTGAAGGAGAATTAAGAACTTGAAGTTCAATGGATTGATTCATTTGGTTTTGTGGGTTGATTCCTCTATTTAGCGTTGTCTTGAGTGTTTCGAGGGTTCGAGTAGGTCTGCCTCATGATTTCAGACTTGTCGGTATGTTCGAGCGGGGCTCGGGAGCCCCGAGCGTCAAATGGTCGAGGTTCGAGTGAAGTTGAAAACTTAGGAAAAACTCCATCTGCTGCTTCTGTCATAACCGCTTATGCGGCTCATAGACCGCAGAAGCGGTCGCCTCATCGTGGAAGCAGAAAGGATCATATCCTGGGATACCACAGAAGTGGCCCAGGGACCGCAGAAACGGTCCCGCTCCTGCGACCCTTAGACCGCGGAAAGCGGTCCGGCTTAGTTCCCCTATTTCGCTGAAGTGACCCTAGGACCGCATAAGAGATTCCGCCTATGTGGCCCCCAGATCGCAAAAGCGGTCGAGCCCCAGTTGCCGAAAAGCCACATAAGTGGCCATTTTTCACAGAAGTGGAACCCGCAAAAGTAGGATTTCTTCCGCAGAAGCGAAAATCGCTGGGGATAGAAGCTCATTTAATACGAACTCAAGCTCATTTCTTCCATATTTCCATCAACACTTATTCGATTTTGGTGATTCCAAAGGGGGAGTTTCAACACATCATTGCAAGGTAAGTAATCCTCACTCACTTTTAGTTCAAATACATAAACATTAGGTGGATTTAACACTAAAAATTAGGTAAAGTTCAAGAGATTAGAGTTAGACCTAGGGTTTAACCAAAACTAAGATTTTATCCTATAATTTGCTATGAAATGAACTAGAAATCATATATTTGTGATCCTTAGGTGATAGAGAAAAACTTCCTTCGAAAAGAATATTGGAACCCGTGCACGTGGGCCCAGGATAAGGATTTAGGAAACTCGTATTTATGGGTAGGAAATTGTTTAAATAACAAGAATTCGACCTCGTAAGATCTTATTGACTAGTTCTTGCTTATTTTAATTAGTTGGTGCTCGTTTGGCTAAAAATTGAGGGTTGGGCTTTGATCGAAGCAAACTCAACCTTACACAACGGTAGGAAGAGCGGGCGCTAAAACTTTTACCCGAATAGTGGTATCATGATCGATCTTCCACAGGGAGCTTGGAATGGAGTTGCGTATTTGTATAGACTAAGAATGCATTTGTACTTCTAATTGCACTTCTAACATTTTTGGATTTTCTTTTTATCAACTACTATTATCAACTAAGGGTAAGACTAAATTATGCAAAAGAAATATTTTCTTTTATCAACTACTATTATCAACTAAGGGTAAGACTAAATTATGCAAAAGAAATATTTTCTAAGTTGTAATTAAGATAGAGAAAGGCACTAGGGTCATGGCATCACCTAGATGGTTAACTAACGGGTAGAAACTAATAATAATAGATTCACATATTTGGGATCAATGTTATAACCATTGCACAATTGTACCCACTCTCACACCACTCGGTAGAGAGAGCGATTTTGCCCAATTGACTCTCTCGAGAACAATTGGGTAGGCCAATTAGACCAGGCAACTAGGGTTCATGTAGGGTGATTACTATCTCGAGGTTTAACCCGTTAATTGGGACTACCATTTCTCATGGGTCCATCCCAATTCCTTGTTGGGTCAATTTTGGGGTCATAGACTCTCTTTCTCAAGAAGAGTCAAAACCCACTAAGCTAGAATCAATGTTTGCAACCACCAATCCTTAATTAAAGCATAAAATTAACCAAATAACGAACTCCCAATATTAATCTATCATTAAGAAGCAACACCCATCAATTACCCACACTAGGGTTGAGCCACAACCCTAGCTAATGGGATTAGCTAGACATAACTCAAGAAGAAATAGAAGAAATAGAAGAAGAAACAACTATATTAATTAATTGCTAACGTAAAACTACATTAATCTATGATGAAATAAAGCTAAATGCCCAAAATAGGCTAAAACATATGTCTCACGAGTGCAACCACTGTTCCGTATCGTAAAAACTTGACCTAAAAATGGCAAATGTTCTATTTATAGTGGGCTGGAAAAACTGGACAAAAATACCCCTGCGTGTCAGTGCGGACCGCACAAAGTTGGCACACGGCCACACTGGTTTGCTTGACTTTTGAAACTTGCTCTCTGGAGATGTTGATGCGGACCGCACAATGATGTAATGCGGCCGCGTGATGACTAGCGCGGACCACATGAACTTGTAATATGGTCGCATGAATAACTTGTGATGATCTCTGAACTCTTGTGGTGCAGTCCGCGTGAACCGGTAGTGTGGCCGCACTGATTGAGCGCGGACCGTGTGAGCTTGACCGCGGCCGCGGCCGCGCCGCTTGTGATTGATAAAAGGCAACTTTCTGAATCTCTTTGGTGCGACCGCATGTCATGATGGTGCGGTCCGCACCAAGTTCTGAATATCCTTACTTTAATGTTCTTTGACACTTGAGCAGGTTTCACTCTGTTTAGAGCCGATTTTTGACGTTTTTCATCTTATCTCTCAAACCTGAAATCAAGCGCACCTTGTAAGCATTTTGGGTCTATTTTATGGCAATTCATACATAAAGCATAGGCAAGTATGGATTATAAACGTGTTAAAATCACAATTATCAACTCTCCCAAACTTAAAACTTTGCTTATCCTCAAGCAAATAAAATAAGACCCACCCCTCAAAGGGAAACATCCAAGCGATTCCAACTTATCCTAAAGCAACCTCATGACGCATCAATTGGGACTAACAATTGCCCTCAATACGAATGCATCATTAACACATTTTAAGATTTAAGAGATATGGATCAAATGTGACACAAGAGCATCAAGGGTTGACTCATTTCATCAAGAGCTTTTTCAAATACCTTGGTCATTGTGGAACCCAAACTCACACATCCTCAACTCTCCCTAAGCAAACCTCACCTTTTGGAGTAATGACACACAAACTGAGGTTGATGGAATTTTCGCTCATTTCTCTCACAAAGAAGGTCATAAGTCCGGCTCTAGGTACTATATGCTTGCCCTTTATGTAAGTATGCACTAATGTAAGTTCCGTTTAACTCAAGATCATATAGGGCATTTTGTGGAGTCGTTGTAAAGGCTTTTGGGTGAGGGTTGGATATGATTTGTTCAAGTGGGTTCAATCTTCCCTCAAGCACTTCATTTGATTCAATTTTGGCACACTTTCTTGACTCATATGAGTATTCACTTCCTTTTCAAGGGGTTAGAGAGGCACACTGTCAATCTTTCTTATGCAATTCAACACATTTCTCCTTTTTCTACTTTTTTCACAACCTTTTTCACTTTTGTTTTCTTTGAATACCCTTTTTGACCCTATTCAAATTTTTGGTGTTTCTTTTTGTCATGTCTTTTCTTCCTTTTTCATTGTCTTCCTTTTCTTTTGATTTTGTACCTTTTACCACATTGTTTTCTATCTTGTCTCCCTCCCCCAAACTTAGACATTTGCCATATACTCACGGAAAGATTTGGGTGCAGATTTGGGTGCCAAGAGAGGGTATCATTAAGAACGGGTATAGGCTTGTAGCTTTTATTCTTGAAAGAAGAAGGTTTAAGGCTCAAAGGGGTTAGCTAGGGATCATTTCATCGGTAGGTCATGGAATTGTTCAATCTTAGCATTTCGGATCATGGAGGGCCTACAATCACTTCTCAAGCAAAAATTTACCTAGGATTTCGCCTCAACAAACATTCGGGGCAAGTTCTAGACCATCGGCTCGGGACTTAGACTCACAATTCGAATTCTCACCACACATACTCAAGGATTGCTAAAGACATCGAGTCGTGGGCCCACAACGACCTTAGTTACGATTCAAGCGCACAATGGCCCCACACGACCATATGATGATTGTTTGGTCAACACAAGAGCCTCAAGGCCACCATTTTTCACCTTCCTAAACACAACATTATGTCTTTGACCATGGGATCAAAGGCAAATGTGTTAGGCCCAACTGAAGCTTGCGTGAGGTCCCCTTAACTAAGAAATATTGAAAATCAAAAGAAGAAAAATCAAAAATGGACTCAAACCCTTAAGAAGGTTGTCACGCCATCTATCATTGGGAAGAGCTACCTGGTTCGCACAACACTCTACCCCGGAAAGAACCATGGCACTAAGAAAACCAAGGGCTTATTGAAAACACCAAAACCAAAACAAAAGGCTACGAGCCTCACTACTAAGCTAAAAACGAAAAATTTGAACGAAAATAGAAAAATCAAATGAATATGTACAATGGGGAGTAGAATATACAACTGGATGAATATATACAAAAGAGTCTAAAAGTAGCCAAAGTCAAAGGTTATATACAGGCCAACTATTTAAGAATCCAAAACAATCCAAAACATAGACTAGAAATGAAATAAATATATACAGTCATCCAGTGTATCAGAATCAAAATGGCAGGGCGCACCCCCACGAATAAAAGTTGGAATTGTCCCCAATGCCAACTACCAAAATAAGCTCAAAAATAGAGATAAAGGATATAGAGTGGCTCCTCAAGCCTGATCTGTCTGCATGGGGTCTCCGGTCGTCCCCTGCTCCTCTATAGTAGCCAGGACCTCAGACTGGTCTCCGGCTTGCTGCTCTGAAGCTGGTATAGGATCCTACTGCTAGACCGGTGGAACATCTGGCACATCACCGGAGGGAGTGCCCTGAAGCTCAACCAACTCAATCACGAATCCCTCAGTGCTGGGCAACTTCATCTTCTTCCTCGGCGGCTTGGGTGCCCGCTCCTACTGTGTCTCAGGTACTGGAACTACTGCTGGAGGGGATGGGTCCCCGAATAACAAGTCTAACGGCATCTGATCCGCCATTAGCTTGTTAACATCTGCTCGTAGTATCTTTACCGACTCCTTTGATGCCCTGGACTTCCTCAGTTTCTTGTGCTCCCGGGCTAACTTCTCCAAAGTTGTGCTGTGAGCCCTAATTGCCTCAGTTAAGGCAGTCTGAGTCTCAATTATCTTCTTCTGGTTGGCTAAGAGTGTCTGCAGTGTTTCCTTAATAGACGGAGGAACCTGGACAGTGGCCGGGGGAGATTGGGCCTCAACTGAAGTGGCTAATGTGGACAACTTGGATGTCGCTACGGACATCCAGTTGTTCAAACTGGCCAATGTCATAGATAGCTGCTGGGCTGTCAATGGGTTTGTTCGGGAAATAGGGACTGTAGGGGTAGCTGAAGAACTAGGGCCTGCAGAAGATGAGGGACTATCAACTGGGACGGATATAGCTGGAATGGAAGGAAACACTGTAGAAGGCTCAACCTCAACCGGCTCCTCAGACTTGCCGGTCGGGGCAAAGGTAGATGACTTGCTTTTCTTGCCCCCCTTCGGGTTATCTGGACCCTGAATACTGAACTAGGAGAAGGAAGATATTGGGTGCACTTTCACATCATAATGCATTTTCTTCACCTTCAAGTCCGAAAAATACAAGGTTAGAGTGTTTGGGTAAGGATAGTTCCATGAGCTGTCAATCCCCATAGCAGTGATTGCCCTGTATATAACATTCCCCACATTGATAGGGAATCCCACCATAATGGAAGCAATGAGCACAGCCCGGGGAAGGGGGACGGACTGGTCATGAGAAGTGGGATCCAACCTATTGCACACAAAGGTGAGCCACCCCCTCGCCTCGAAATTCATATTCTTCCTAAGTATTTTCACTCCAGCTTGTATCCAATTCGGAACAACACCTGGATGCGCTAAGAACCCAGCTAACCATGGGCGAACCTCCTCTTTCAGTGCCAACTTCTCCAAGTATTGGCTCTCGTCTTCGTCCTTGAAACCCAGATAGTCGTTGAATGCTTTTCCCGAAAATACCACATCATTGTTTCTCACTTTGGTCACAGTGGAGTTCTTTTTGGTGTAGGCAACATTTGTGTAGAACTCTTTGACCATATGCTCGTTTGCATCTACCAACCCGTCACTGAAATGGTCCCACCCGCTTCTCGTTTGAAATTGCTCATGGATTTTGGGTAGGAGTGGCAATAGGTCCTTGGTTATGATACACCTTTCAGGGATGAGATGTCTTTTGGCCCACATTTCCCGGAATTTGTGGAATGCCACTTGACTCACAAAACGGTCTTCCCACACTTCAGCTTTCCTCGTTCGTTCAACACCACCAACCTCGGGTACCCCACTAACCGGGACCTCCTCATCATTGTCAGCACTCTCCCCAGATTCAGAAGCTGTGGGGGAGGTGAAGTATTTGCCGCTGCCCGCTGCTGAGCCATCAGAAGACTCAGATTGTATAGCTTGTGGATCTTGGGCTGGGATTGAGGGGGCTTGCCCCGACTCAGCTGATAGTTCCTGAGAGGGAAGGTACTCACTCCCCGACTTCTCCTCATCAGTCACTACTTGTTTCCTTGTCTTTAACTTGGGTTGGGGACTGAGTTTCTTTAGCTTAGCTTTCCATCCCTCGGAGGGTTCACCTCGACCAGGTTGTTTGGCTCCTCGTCCTCTTTGTTTCACCATTTTTTGCACACAGACGATTCTAACATTGTTAGTATAGGCCAGTACAGTGTTATCTCATGCAGAATAAAGTAGAGTATCAAGAAGCAGTGTTGCATGTAATGTAGTCATACAAGACCCATGCGGACCACGGCAACAGGGCATGCGGCCGCATAGGGCAATAATGAAGAGCTCCAACTTTCTGATCATGTCCCATGCGGGCTGCGCTAATAGGTCATGTGGCCGCGCGAGAACAGTACGGACCGCACAACCTTGTAATGCGGCCATACTGGGCAACTACTCCATTTGGGGACTTTCTAAACTTCACTGTCACGGATCGCGCAAACATGGCATGCGGCCACGTGGAGCATGGCAAGGACCGCACAACTTGGCATGCGGCCGCGCTGGGCTATCATTCCAATGGAGACCATTCTGAATTTCATTGGCGCGGGCCACACAAACAAGTCATGCAGCCGCGCTGGGTTATTAATACTGGGACAACTAGGGTTTACAAAAAAAAATATGCCAAATTTTGTCCCTATTCATTTATAACATGCCCATCATATCAAAGAACAACAAGAACAACTTAAACTATCCTAAACATGAATAATGAAGAACAAAAATAAAGAAATGAAGAAGTTATCACTAAGGTGAGAAATATGAGAAATATGAAGAAGTTAACACTAATTTAAAACTAATGTGAGAAGTATGTTACCAGGGAAGTGAAGAAATGCTCTTGATGATGCAAATGAGAGTCTCAAGATGAACAGTGCAAAATTAGGCTCCAGAGGTCGGGTTTGCGAAAAGTTTACAATGAAGCCCTGGGGGTCTATTTATATAAAAAAAATGTGGGCCCCCAACTTACCTTCCAGCGCGGCCGCGTAAACACGACCGCGGACCGCGCTAAACTTACCTCATAGTACTTAGGTTAACAATTCTGATGTGGATGCACCAATATGAATGTGGCCGCGCGGTACAGCGTGGACTGCACAATCTTGGGATGCGGCCGCACTAAACAACTTCAGAGACTTGGCAAGGTTTGCTTTGGCTGGTGCGGACCGCATGAGTAAGGGTGCGGCCGCACTAGCCAACTTTAGAAACTGGGTAACTTTGTGCATAATTTCTTTTCATTGATTCAACACAATCCCTGCAACATCTCACAAACCATTAGCTCAAAACTATTCTACAACACAAATCAAGAAGAAAGAAAAAGACATGGGTTGCCTCCCAAGAAGCGCCTGATTTAACGTCGCGGCACGACGCATTTTACCATCATATCACTTCAAATGAATAAGTGCCACAATGTGGCTGTCATCAATCTTTCCCAAGTAGTGCTTGACACGGTGCCCATTGACTCGGAAAACTTAACCATTTTTGTTCTTGAGATCAATAGCACCAAATGGGGTCACCCCAACAACTTCAAATGGACCACTCCATTTAAATTTGAGCTTCCCGGGAAATAACCTTAACCGGGAATTAAAAAGAAGAACCATGTCGCGCACCTTGAATTATTTACCCCGAGCATACTTGTCGTGAAGGTATTTCATCTTGTCCTTATACAAGGACGAGCTGGAGTAAGCATGAAATCTAAACTCATCAAGTTCATTCAATTGCTCCACTCGAAGGTTGACGACAACATCCCACTCTAAATTCAACTTCTTCAATGCCCGCATAGCCTTGTGTTCTAACTCCACCGGGAGATGACAAGCCTTACCAAACACCAACCGATATGGAAACATACCAATCAGAGTCTTGTACGTAGTCCTATAAGCCCAAAGAGCATCGTCCAATTTTTTCGACTAATCGGTCCTATTGGCACTGACAGTTTTAGACAAGATACTCTTAATCTCTCGGTTGGAAACTTCCACCTGACCACTGGCTTGAGGATGATAGGGGGTGGTCACTTTGTGATTTACTCCATATTTGGAAAGCAATGAATCAAAAACCTTGTCGCAAAAATGAGATCCCCTGTCACTAATGATAGCACGTAGGGGTGCCAAATCTTGTGAAGTTACAATTTTTTAGGAATGCCACCACACTGCGGGCCTCATTGTTGGGTAAAGCCACGGCTTTGACCCACTTTGACACATAATCCACCACTACTAAAATATACGTGTTCCCACAACAGCTCACGAAAGGCCCCATAAAATTAATACCCCACACATCGAAGATGTCCACCTCTAGAATTGTGTTGAGAGGCATCTCATCTCTCTTAGAGATCCCACCGGCTCGTTGACATTCATCGCATCTCTTAACAAAATCACCGGCATCTTTAAACAAGGAGGGCCAATAGAAACCGCAACTAAGCACCTTAGAAGCCATTCTCACCCCGCCATGATGACCACCATAAGGAGAGGAATGACAAGCCTCTAAAATACTCAATTGTTCTTCTTCCGGGACATATCGGCGAATCACACCATCGGTGCAAATTTTAAACAAGTAGGGCTCATCCCAATACTAATCCAAGCTATCCCGCTTGAGCTTCTTCCTTTGGTTAGAAGAGAGCTCATACGGGACTATACCGGTCACAATATAATTGGCCATATCGGCAAACCACGACATATTATGCATAGACACCGCAAGGAGTTGTTCATCTGGGAAAGCATCATTTATCTCAAGGCCGTCAGAAGGCCTCCCCTCTTCCTTCAAGCGGGACAAGTGGTCAGCCACTTGATTTTCACTTCCTTTTCGGTCCACAATTTCTAGATCAAATTCCTGAAGAAGTAGCACCCATCTCATCAACCTCGCCTTTGAATCTTTCTTGGTCATCAAGTACCTAAGGGCGGCATGATCGGTATGGATAATCACCTTGGCCCCCATAAGTTATGGTTGGAACTTTTCCATGGCAAACACAATAGCTAGCAACTCCTTCTCGATGATTGTATAGTTTCTTTGAGCTTCATTTATCTTCTTGCTTGAGTAGTACACAAGGTGGAACATATTGTTGATTCTTTGGCCAAGCACCGCACCTACCGTGACATCATTCGCGTCACACATAAGTTCAAAAGGCAATTCCTAATTCGGTGCGGTGATTATAGGAGTAGTGGTCAACTTTTGTTTCAATAACTCAAAAGATTCCACACACCTCTCATCGAAGACAAACTTTGCATCCTTTTCGAATAATTTACAAAGCGGGTTCACAATTTTTGAGAAGTCTTTAATGAATCGCCGGTAAAACCCGGTGTGGCCCAAAAAACTCCTCACCCCTTTGACAGAAGTAGGGGGAGGGAGCCTTGAAATGACCTCTATTTTTGCCTTATCGACTTCAATTCCATGCCTTGAGATTTTGTGCCCCAATAAAATACCCTCTTGCACCATGAAGTGACATTTCTCCCAGTTTAGTACAAGATTGGTTTATTCACATATTTTCAATACTTTGTCCAAGTTCACTAGGAATTCTTCAAATAAGTCCCCCACCACTCTAAAATCTTCCATGAAGACCTCCAGAATATCCTCCACCATGTCGGTGAAGATTGCCATCATACATATTTGGAAGGTCGCCGGGGCATTACAAAGTCCAAATGGCATTCTTGAGAAAGCGAATGTGCCATACGGACATGTAAAGGTTGTCTTTTCCTGATCCTCCGGGGCAATGAGAATTTGGTTGTACTCTGAGTAGCCATCAAGGAAGCAATAATAAGCCCGTCCCACTAAACGATCAAGCATTTGGTCCAAAAATGGTAGAGGGAAATGATCTTTTCTCGTGACCTTGTTGAGCTTTCTATAATCCATCCACACTCTCCAACCCGTGACCGTCCAGGTAGGAATCAATTCATTGTTGGCATTAGTGACTACCGTCATACCACGCTTCTTTGGCACACATTGGACCGGAGAGGTCGATGAACTATCCGAGATTGGGTAGACCACACCGGCGTCCAACCACTTGATAACCTCCTTCTTCACTACCTCTTGCATAGCTTCATTCAATCTTCTTTGGTGTTCAAGAGACGACCTTGCATCCTCCTCTAATATTATCTTGTGCATGCAAAAAGCAGGGCTTATGCCCCGAATATCCGCCAACGTCCATCCAATCGCCCACTTGTGCTATTGTGGAACCGCCAAAGTGGCGTCAACCTGCAAGTTAGTAAAGCAAGATGAAAGAATAATAAGTAAAGTGAAATTAGGACCCAAGTATTCATACCTGAGGTGAGGAGGAAGTGGTTTCAACTCCAACACCGGCGGCTCCTCAATAGATGGCTTGGTTGGGGGAGTTTTTCGATACTCAAGGTCCAATGATAACTTCCTAGGCTCATAAGAGTACGAGCCCATACCATGCAAAGCATTTACACATTCAATTCTCCCGGCATCATCATTAACCTCCATATTCAAAAGTACCGCTTCAAGTGGATCTTCAACATTAATCATTATGCTTGTGTCATCCACTATCACCGCTATGACAATGTCAACAAACGAGCACACCTCGGTGCTATTTGGTTGCCTCATAGACTTGCACACATGGAATACCACCTTTTCATCACCAACTCGGAAAGTCCATTCTCCCGCCTCAACATCGACCAAAGCCTTCCCTGTGGCTAAGAAAGGCCTTCCAAGGATGATTGGGACTTCAAAGTCCACCTCACAATCTAGTATCACGAAGTCGGCCGGCAAGTTGAATTTATCAACCCGAACAAGGACATCATCGAGTATTCCCAAAGGCCGCTTCATTGACCTATCCTCCATTGGAGCCTCATTGAAGTCGGGAGAGGTTGTCCAATCCCCAAAGTCTTGAAAACTGAATATGGCATTAAGTTGATACTCGCCCCCAAATCACAAAGGGCTTTTGCAAAGTCGGCGCTTCCATTGGTGCATGGGATAGTGAATGCGTCTGGGTCCTCAAGTTTTGGAGCCATGGAATGTACAATTGCGCTTACTTGATGTGTCATCTTGATTGTCTCACACTCCATTGATCTCTTCTTTGTAACCAAATCCTTCATGAATTTTGCATACCCCGGCATTTGCTCGAGTGCCTCCACCAAAGGCATGTTGATAGTCAAACTCTTCATCATCTCAATGAATTTCTTAAACTGGTTGTCAACCTTTTGCTTGGCCAACCATTGAGGATAGGGCGGAGGAGGCCTAGGCAAGGGTGCCTTGGCTTTGGGCACCGTCGGCTCCAGCATATCTATCACGTGTTCCCAGACGGGTTCACGGTCTCTTGTGTCTCCTCCTCAACCTCATGAGTGTCAATTCGCACTTCATTTCTAGCACTTGGTTCCACTACATCATCAACCCCCATAGGAAAATCATCATCACGCAACTCATCTTCATCAACCATGACTTGATTCTCTCTTGAGGCATGCACATCACCGCCTCGTCCACTTCGCGTGGTCACCGCCATCACATGGTTGTTGTGTCCACCCTTAGGTTTTACTACTGTGTCACTTGGTAGGGCACCCTTTGGGTGAGTGTTTAAGGATTGGGAAATTTGTCCTATTTGCACCTCTAAGTTCCGGATAGATGTGTTGTGAGAAGCCAATTGAGCATCGGAATCTTGGTTCTTTTTCATCATTTGCTCAAACATCATCTCAATTCGCCCCATATCACTTCTGGAAGAACTAGACCCTTGAGATTGAAATGTTGGTGGGTTGTTCGGTTGTTGAAACATCGGGGGCCTTTCAAAGCCTTACCCCCGATTACCTTGACCATTGTTGTTGTTCCAATAGGTCAAAGCCTTACCCCCGATTACCTTGACCATTGTTGTTGTTCCAATAGCTATTGTTCCCATTCCAATTTCCACCATTGTTTCCTTGATTCCCCCAATTTTTGTTTTGATTATTTCCGTTCCAATTTCCACCACTTTGTTGTTGATTGTTATTATTTCAATTTCCGTCTCCTTGTTGATTACCCAATTTCCTTGGGGACGCCATTGTTGATTGCCTTGGTTTCCTCTGTTTCCTTGGTAGTTGTTAACATATTGACATTCTTCACTTTTCGCATCATAGCACTCGTTTGAATAACCACTGCCATCATCATAGTTGTCACAATTTCCTTGAGGTTGTTGCCCTCTTTGCCTTCTTTTCATCATATTCACTCCTTCCATGGCATTGACTTGGCGCAGGTTTTGAACTTGTTGCAGTTGCGCCTTTGCCAATTGATTCATTGTTGTTGTAAGTTCGGCAATGGCTTGGTCGTGATCATGCAACTCCTTATGCAAATGTACGACATTAGGATCACCTTGAGGAACGTTTGCCCGGCTTTGCCACGCCGAAGAAGTGTCGGCCATTTCATCTAACACATCACAAGCTTCATTGTAGGGAATCTTCATAAAATTGCCTCCCGCCAATTGATTCACAATACATTGGTTGGTCGTGTTAATGCCCCTGTAGAATGTTTGTTGGATCATCACATCAGTGATATCATTATTTGGACATTCTTTAACCATAGTTCTAAATCTCTCCCATATTTCGTGCAAGGGTTCCGTTGGCTCTTGTTTGAAAGCCAAAATTTCATCGCGGAGCGCTACCATGTGACTTGGAGAAAAGAACTTGGAAATGAATTTGTTTGCCAATTCGTCCCATGTGGTGATAGAATGATTTGGTAACTTTTCCAACCAATCTAGCACTTTACCCCTAAGAGAAAACGGGAAAAGCCTCAATCTCAACGCATCCTCTGACACGTTTGTTTGTTTACTCCCCCAGCAAGTATCTACAAACCCCTTCAAGTGCTTGTATGTATTTTGGCCGGAGGCGCCCGTAAAATACCCTCTTTGCTCGAGAAGCGTCAGCATAACATTAGTGATTTGAAAATTCTCCACCCGGATTCGGGGAGGAACTATGGCACTTGTGTACCCTTGATTGGGTAGAACTCTTGGTGCTACTCTTGGTGGAGGTGGAGGAGGGTCTGGTATGTTGTCATTAGCATTAATATTTGTATTAGCATTTCTACCCCGTCTTTGTGCTTGGGGCAAAACCTCCTCTTGTTCTATGTCTTCCACCTCCTCCACTCCAACGTTGATAGCATCTTGTGCATTTAAAGCCATTGGTACCTGAGTGAATTAACACAAATAAAGTAAGTAAAAAAAGAAGGAAAAAGAAGGAAAAAGAAGCAAAACACAAAAATAGCTACACAGATAGTCAACACCATAAGCTCCCCGGTAACGGCGCCAAAAAGTGATCACAGCAAACTCAACCTTACAGAACGGTAGGAAGAGCGGGCACTAAAACTTTTACCCGAATAGTGGTATCGGGGTCGATCTTCCACAGGGAGCTTGGAATGGAGTTGCGTATTTGTATAGACTAAGAATGAGTTTGTGCTTCTAATTGCACTTCTAACATTTTTGGGTTTTCTTTTTATCAACTATTATTATCAACTAAGGGTAAGACTAAATTATGCTAAAGAAATATTTTCTTAGTTGTAATTAAGATAGAAAAAGGCACCAGGGTCATGGCATCACCAAGGTGGTTAACTAATGGGTAGAAACTACTGATAATAGATTGACATATTTGGGATCAATGTTATACCATTGCACAATTGAACCCACTCTCACACCTCTTGGTAGAGAGAGCGATTTTGCCCAATTGACTCTTTCGAGACCAAATGTGTAGGCCAATTAGACCAGGAAACTAGGGTTCAAGTAGGGTGATTACTCTCTCGAGGTTTAACCCGTTAATTGGGACTACCATTTCTCATGGGTCCATCCCAATTCCTTGTTGGGTCAATTTTGGGGTCATAGGCTCTCTTTCTCAAGAAGAGTCAAACCCCACTAAGCTAGAATCAATGTTTGCAACCACCAATCCTTAATTAAAGCATAGAATTAACCCAAATAACGAACTCCCAATATTAATCTATCATTAAGAAGCAACACCCATCAATTACCCACACTAGGGTTGAGCCACAACCCTAGCTAATGGGATTAGCTAGACATAATTAAAGAAGAAATAGAAGAAATAGAAGAAGAAACAACCATATTAATTAATTGCTAATGTAAAACTACATTAATCTATGATGAAATAAAGCTAAATGCCCAAAATAGGCTAAAACATATGTCTCATGAGTGCAACCACTGTTCCGTATCATAAAAACTTGACCTAAAAATGGCAAATGTTCTATTTATAGTGGGATGGAAAAACTGGACAAAAATGCCCCTGCGAGGTCAGTGCGGACCTCACAAAGTTGGCACGCGGCCGCACTGGGTTGCTTGACTTCTGAAACTTGCTCTCTGGAGTTGTTGATGCGGACTGCACAATGATGGAATACGGCCGCGTGATGACTGGCGCGGAGCGCATGAACTTGTAGTGCGGCCGCATGAATGACTTGTGATGATCTCTAAACTCTTGTGGTGCGGTCCGCGTGAACCAGTAGTGCGGCCACACTGATTGGGCGCGGACCGCGAGAGCTTGACCGCAGCCGCGCCTCTTGTGATTGATAAAAGGTAAATTTCTTAATCTCTTTGGTGCGACTGCATGTCATGATGGTGCGGCCCGCACTAAGTTCTGAATGTCCTTACTTTAATATTCTTTGACACTAGAGCAGGTTTCACTCCATTTAGAGTCGAGTTTTGACGTTTGTCATCTTGTCCCTCAAACCTGCAATCAAGCACAACTTGCAAGCATTCTGGGTCTATTTTATGGCAATTCATACATAAAGCATAGGCAAGTATGGGCATAAAACGTGTTAAAATCATAGTTATCAGGATTATTCGTGATATCGGAAGTGCGCTTCGGAGCGAGGTGAGTCTCCTTTCTAACCTTGTAAGAGGGAATTATCCCCTTAGGATCTTTGTTTGAGTGTTTGTTGCTATAAGAGGGGACTACGCACGCGTTAGGTGACGAGATCCCGTGCGTAGCTACTACAATGTTAAATGTCCGGGTAGCTTAGGACCTACAACATGCCTATTAAATATATCTCTTGTGTTAAATTGCTGATATGAACACCTAGTGTGTACTAGAGACTTAAAAATGGGATATGAGCATATTTCTATAGTTAATTGAATTTGAATTGGTATTTTGACCATTTATGCGTCATGTGTGTGAACTTGATATTTTTTCCTTATTTATGGATCGGTCCGATCGCCTCGGTATGAATAGATGCATCTATAGGCACACCGTCGACCCTCGGCAATTGCACAGTTTATTTCTGTTGGTTCGGGTCGTCAGCTCGGTATTATGTGCGCATGTTAATTGTGGAAAATCTTATGCATGCTTGTGTTGCCATTATCTCATATGATGAACTATAAATCTGATGCTATGAGATTCTTGACTTATACCACCTGATGTAAACTGTTGATACTTGTAAATCCCATGTTTTGAATACATCATACGTACATATATATATTAATTGACCTTAGTAAGTATCGAGTCGACCTCTCGTCTCTACTTCTTCGGGATTAGACGGGATACTTACTGGGTACATGTTGTTTATGTACTCATGCTACACTTCTGTACTTAAATGTACAAGATTTGAGGCAGGTGGATCCGGTCATCACTCTGGTGCATATCAGTGAGCGCATCTGGGACTTCTACGGTAAGCTGCACTCCCTTCTTGCCGATCCGCAGCTGAAGAAGTCTTCCTTGTATTTTGTTGTTTCTGTCTATCCTGATTTAGACAGTAGGATAGGGTATTATTCATGTTATGTATATTCTACTAGTTGCCTGTAGCTTGTGACACCATGTTCTGGCACACACAGTGGTAGATGTTATTTTGGGTTGTATAACTGTCTTTTCATTTTATTGATCCCTGCTGGTTCATGACTTTAATTTGGGAAAACTTCTATCATAAGGGTTTTTAGTAAGGGTAAATTGGGATTTAATTATTCTTCCGCGTTGGCTGGCCTGACAAATGGTGTCGGGTGCCATCATGACCTATTATGGAAAATGGGTCGTGACAACATGGTATCAGAGCACTAGGTTCACATAGGTCTCACAAGTTACGGGCAAACCTAATAGGGTCTTGTAGATCGGTACAAAGATGTCTGTATTTATCTTTGAGGGTCTAAAGGGTGTTAGGAAACACTGCTATTTATTTATTTCTATCGTGCAGTGGTTAGTATACTAAATTTCCTCTTCTATTCTCTCACAGATGGTGAGGACTCGTACTGCCGACGTTCCGGACCCGGAAGGAGCTGCTCCCCCTGTTGCCAGAGGTCGAGGTAGAGGTTGGGGGAGGGCACCGGCCCCTGGTAGGGGACGAGGGCATCCCATAGCTATTCCAGTTGCACCACCAGCAGACCATGCGAGGATCCCACTATTGAGGAGCAGGGCGAGGCACCCGCAACTGTGCCTACTCAGGCAAATTTCATGACTGCGCCGGGATTTCAGGAGGTCATGGTTCGTACGCTTCGGTTCATGGACACCATGACTCAGGCTAGTTTATTTCCAGCAGACCCAGCTGCTTCGTAGGCAGGAGGGGGAGCACAGAACCATACTAGTCATGCTCTAGTTTATGTAGCTGCGGTATATCAGATACCGGGTGCACTACCCGCAGAGGTGGTTCAGCCAGTTGCTGCAGTGGTACCCCAGCCTAGGCCAGCTATGGAGTTCGATCCGCAGAAGTTACTAGACAGATGGACCAGACTTCACCCCCAGTCTTCGGAGGTGAGCATCATGAGGACGCTCAGGATTTCATCGACAGGTGCAGGGATAGACTGCACGCTATGAGTATATTGGAGTCACATGGAGTCGTATGGGTAATAACAAGTTGATATTTGCGTTGATGCACTAAAAGAGAGTGCTTGACTGCTACTAATTGAGAGGATGAGTTACAACTCTTAATGATATTCATAGTCCTTATGGATGGTGTATTTAAAAGCAGTATACACTTGATGAATTTACCTATATGAGAGTGGAGTGGCCGCTCTTATGATATTTTAGCCTAGTCTCTAGAGCTTTCATGAATAACCGGGTACGCGCATGACCTATTGGGCATAAAACCGCATTGAACAACAAAATTGTGAGGGTCAAAATGTTATTGATAAAATCTCTGACTTACAATAAGGATTATTTGGTTCATAGAAATATTATATTTCACCAGTAATTCTGTAAGTTAAATTTTACTGGTCTAAGTTTGGTTCAAAGTCCAGAAGACACCAAATCTATTATATTTAGACCATGCAAATCCATCAAATCTTAATCTTCTATCCATTACCTTTATTTGTACAAAAAAAATGTGACAGAGCGAATATAATATACAAGCTCATTTCACCAAATAATTGTGACGACTCAAGCCAATTCGTATATATGCTTACAAATAATATTATTGCAGTATTATTATTAATATTATTATTATTATTATTTTGGTGTCATTTTCCTACAATATCAACAGAGAAAAGTCAGCTAACAAGTTTCAGTTTTTAATGTGTTTTCTAACCTATATTTTTAGGTTTTGCTCCGGGGAGTATCTTCAGCTTTAGGTACCCTCTTACTCCTCACATATCTGCAGAATACATGCAAAGAGAAAAAACGAGTACAATAAATTTTTTTTTGAGATAGATTCTAAATTAAAACTCATTCTACTGTTGGATCTTTCCTAATTATGTATGTATCTGTAACGACCCGACCGGTCGTTTTGATAAATTAAGCTCCGTTCAGCGGCATAAGGTCTAGAACAACTTTGAAATATGAGTATCGACTTGCGTGAATGGTGGAATTCAGCTTTCGGATGGTTTAGAGTCAAATTTAGAGACGAAACCTTCTTTTGGAAGTTAGAACGGTGAAAAGTTGACTGGAATTGGACTTTTGGGTAAACGACCCCGGAATGGGTCGTGGATGATCTCAACAGCTTCGTATGGTGATTTTGGACT
This sequence comes from Nicotiana glauca, assembly GCA_026770625.1. Classification (NCBI taxonomy): domain Eukaryota; kingdom Viridiplantae; phylum Streptophyta; class Magnoliopsida; order Solanales; family Solanaceae; genus Nicotiana; species Nicotiana glauca. The sequence goes on from MU739519.1 coordinate 19,926, forward strand.
TAGGCGCGCATCCAGATTCTGATTTGGAGGCCCGTAGAGTAAATTGAGACATTTCGGCGAAAGTTGAAGTTGGAAAATGAAAAAGTTTGACCCACAGTAGACTTTTGGGATATCGGGGTCGGAATGCGATTCCGTGAGTTGGAACAGCTCCGTTATATCATTTTGGACTTGTCTGTAAAATTTGGCGCCATTCCAAGTTGAATTGATAGGTTTCGGCATGGGTTTCGATATTTGAAGATTTAGAAGTTCATAAACTTGATTTTTGGTTTGATTTGTCGTTCGATGTTGTGTTATATGATTTGGAATTTCGAGCGAGTCTGTGTTAGGTTATATGACTTGTGTATGTGATTAGATGGGGTCCCGGGGGCCTCGGATGTGTTTCGGATGCCCAACGGGCAAGTTTTTGGAGTTGGAAGAAAATTTGCAGCAACTCTTCTGATATTTTTGCTTCTGCGGTTCTTAAACCGCATAAGCGGAGCCGCAGAAGCGGCCTGGCTTACCACAAAAGCGATTTGGGCATATTCTTCAGAGACCGCAGAAGCGGTCTAGTTTCCGCAAAGGCAGAACCGCAGAGGCGGTTTTGTGACCGCGGAAGCGGAACTTGTGATTTTAGTGAGGTGTCATAGAAGCGGCTCGTGGTCCGCATGTGCGGGACCGCAAAAGCGGTCCCTTGTCCACAGAAGCGGAAATCACTTTTATAAAAAGGGGAAAATCCGAGGGTTTATTTCAAAAGTTAGAAAAATCAAAATTTAGCTCGGGAGAAGGCGATTTTGGGTGGATTTTGAAGAGTAGATCACTAGGTAATGTTTCCTTAACCTCATTTAGTTGTTTTCTATCAATATCTAGTTAAATCCACCTTTAGAATTCGAATTCAAGGTCAAAATTGGGGAAAATTGAAGGAAACTTCTTGGACTTAATTATTGTGTTTTGAATGGGCATTTTACCTCCAATTTGGGAGATTGTTATATGGTTAGACTCGTAAAAAATTTTTTGATTCCGAGCCGTTGGCCTGAGGGGCATTTTGGTTATTTTACCTAATTTTGCAATTTAGCTTTGGATTAAATGATAGAATCAGTTGCTTGAGATGTTAATTATAATGTGTGCTTTAATTAAATAGATTTGGAGTCGAGAACTCGTGGCAAGAATGTGGTTGCTAGTTGATTTTAGCTGGTTTGAGGTAAGTATCTTGCCTAACCTTGTGTGGGGGACTTTCCCTTAGGATTTGAGCCTTCTCTGTTGATTGTATTCCATGCACGCGAGGTGAATAGTGCGTGCTCGGGTTTATTTGTGGTAAATTATCCATTTTAGGCTCTTAGACCCTTGTAATCACCGAGTATGAAGATGTTGTTAATACGATTGAGTTCCCAGTTATTAGTTTGACCTGTACATGTCTTACTTGGAATTTATTTGCTCTTCTTGAATTATTCTTGCTGCCTAATTGACTTTACGTGTTTAATAGAAGACAATTACCCTTCTATAGTCATATTATCTGTCCTAACTACTCGACTTTATTTGGAAATCATAAACATTATATCTCATGTAATTAATTAGTCTTAATTGGAAAGAAGTTAGATATCCTATGATTAGTTGACATTTCCTTAATTGAAATTATTTGATTCATGTTAACTTCCTTATTGTTTCGATAATCCTTGATTGTAAGTTCATCTGTGACTTCGTGCAAATATATTACTTGTCCAAATGTTGTGGCTACCAGTGTAGCTATTACGCACTTATTACGTCTTGTTATATTGTGAGGTTATTGTGTTTTTCTTGATGTTCCATGACGTTATTGTTTCTGTTGTTGACTCCCTTGCTGGGATATTATTGTCTTCTATTGTTGACTCCCTTGTCAGGATGTTATTGTCTTCTAATGTTGACTCTTTTGCCGGGATGTTATTGTCTTCTATTGTTGACTCTCTTGCTGGGATGTTGCTATTCTATTAATATGGCTGTATGTTTATGTTGATTGGGCTGTAGTTGGGGATACCAGGAGATCCCTAGCACATATATTGAGGATACAAAGAGATCCTCGGGATACCAAGAGATCCCCAGCATATATTTTGAGGATACCAAGAGATCCTCGGGATACCAAGAGATCCCTAGTATATATATATTGAGGATACCAGGAGATCCTCGGGATACCAAGAGATCCCCAGCGCATCTATTGAGGATACCAAGAGATCCTCGGGATACCAAGAGATCCCCAGTACATCTATTGAGGATACTAATAGATCGCCATCGCATCTATTGAGGATACCAAGAGATCCTCGGGATACCAAGAGATCCCCAGCATATCTATTGATGATACCAAGAGATCCTCGGGATACAAAGAGATCCCTAGTATATATATTTATTGAGGATACCAAGAGATCCTCGGGATACCAAGAGATCGCTATATATATATATATATATATACCAGGAGATCCTCGGGATACCAAGAGATCCCCAGCGCATCGATTGAGGATACCAAGAGATTTTCGGGTTACCAAGAGATCCCCAGCGCATCTATTGAGGATACTAAGAGATCCTCGGGATACCAAGAGATCCCCAGTACATCTATTGAGGATACCAAGAGATCCTCAAGATACCAAGAGATCCCTAGCACACATATTTGTGTTTGGTCTATATGACGATATCCTGGAAGATCCCCTGTTAAACTTATTGTATTCTGAGTTGATGTGTTCATTGATTCTACCCATATACAAACATTTCGAGTGCTTGCCGTTCCATTTCTTATACTTGCTAGATTGTGGGGTTCTTGTTAGACACGCTTGCACAAGCATACATGCAGTTGGTCACTCCCCATTAGAGGTGAATACCTTCCGATTTTTGCTAAGGGTAGGAATACACCATCGATCACCCATTATATATGTGAGAGTGGCTCTAGTTAACCAGTTAGATGTTAGCATGACCTTGAGCCTTATGGGGCACAGGATGCCAGGTGTTAGATTTCAGATGCTGGTTTTCCATGAGTTATGATTTGTACGAGACTTGGCAACATAGTGGTAAGAGTGAATAGACCTTATGTTAACATTACTGTAAGATATGAGTTATGGACTTGTTCCTCCCTTGCAGAATTGTGACATTAGGATTTAGATTGTGATTGACGTCGTTATGCATCGTCAGTTATTATTTTCTCATTATTACATGTTGTTCCTTTCCCTTATTGTGAATTGTAGCATTATTGGTTATTTCGTGCAGTCATTACATATTACTATATCATTTATGTTATTCCTATGATTATACCGTTTATTGACTCGTAGGTGTCCTGACTGTTCCTCGTCACTACTCCACCGAGGTTAGTCTTGATACTTACTGGGCACCGCCGTGGTGTGCTCATGCTACTCTTCTGCACATTTTTGTTGTGCAGATACAGGTACTCCATTCAGCTCTGTCAACCTTGGAAGGAGGTGTATCGATAGAGACTTCGAGGTATATCTGCTACTTTCGCAGATCGAAGAGTCCCTTTCCAGCTTTTCTGTAATAAGTATAGCTCTTTCAGTATTTCTCCTTGTATAGATATTCTTGAGTCAGAGCCTCTTATGTATCCCTCAGCTTGTGATTTGTGTGATTCCGTGTTTTGGGAATTTTTGTTAGTTTCGAGAGTTTTAATTGTATGTGCTAGGCGGCACCTTAAACTCTGATTTATTTCACTAGTTCAGTTTAATTATTTTCTTCCACAAATTGGTTTATATTCCACATGGTTAGGCTTACCTAGTCGTAAGGACTAGGTGTCATCACGACATGTTCACGGAGGGTGAACTGGGTCGTGACAAGTTGGTATCAGAGCTCTAGGTTCATAGGAGTCACATATCACAAGCCAGTTTATTAGAGTCTTGTGGATCTGTATGGAGACGTCTGTACTTATCTGCGAGAGGCTTTGTAACCGTTAGGAAAATTTCCACTTCATTTGATTTCCCTGTCGTGCGAGATTTTGGCATTTATAATCCTAAACCTCTGCCTTCCACTCTCTCACCGATGGTGAGGACACGTACTGCCCGAGGTGATCAGGCATCCGCGCCCCTTGCTGCAGCCGTCGGAGCTCGGGGTCGGGCTAGAGTTCGAGGACGCATGCGTGGTGCAGCGAGAACACCTGCGCAAACGGCCGCCGAGGTACCTCCAGCAGATCCAGCCGGATTTCGAGCATCTGACACGCCTACAACTACTACTACTCCAGCACTTCAAGAGACTTTGGCACAGTTCATGAGTATGTACACCATTTGGCTCAAGCAGCATTTGCTTCTGCTTACTGCAGCTATGCCCCAGGCCGGGTGAGGAGCACAGACTCTCGCCGCCCGCACTCCCGAGCAGGAGCAGATGAGACGTGAGAGGTTTAAGAGGTATAAGCCTCATGAGTTCAGTGGTTTAGCATCGGAGTATGCCCTAGAATTCCTTGATGAGTGTTATTGCATTCTCCGTACTATGGGTATCTCTAGATCGAGCGGGGTTTCTTTCACTACTTTCCAACTTGAAGGAGCCGCCTGTTACTGGTGGCGCACCAATGAATTAGACAGCCCAGAAGAGGCAGCTTCACTGACTTGGACCTAGTTTTCAGATACGTTTCTGCAAGAGTTTGTTCCTCCGAGCTTTAGGGATGCATGGCGCGCGGAGTTTGAACATTCGCGTCAGGGTGCTATGACCATCTCGGAGTATGCTGTCCGATACACCAGTTTGGCTAGATATGCCTCAGCCTTGGTTTCTGCTGTTCGTGAGAGGGTTCGCCGGTTTATTGAGGGACTTATCCCCAGCATCAGGTCCAATATGGCTCGTGAGTTAGAGATGAACATTCCATATCAGCAGGTGATAAACATTGCTAGGAGGATAGAGGGTATGCATGCCATAAAGAGAGGGCAGGCATGATCATGAGAGAGACAATAGACGAGATCAGGAGAGATATCTGAGGAGGCGAGGAGGCGTCGTAGACCAGTGAGATATACTCGTCCTTGTTTTGTAGGCAGGGTACGTCATGGTAGAAGTTTTGCGGGTTAGCCAGTTTAGTTCGTGCTTCAGAGTATGCATGGTGATTTAGGTGTTTAGGGGTCTCGGAGTACCCATACCGCAAAGTTCCCACCGCCTCGTCAGCAGAGAAGGTGCTTTGAGTGTGGAGATACTAGCCACATGGTGAGAGATTGTCCCAGACTTCAGACTGATGTGTCATAGCGAGGTATTTAGGCGGGTAGAGCGCGCCTAAGAAGGGGAGGCCCGACTCATTAATGTGTTCATATAGTAGGTTTGATGCCAGTGCGCCAGCTAATGTCATTCAGGTACGAGTTCAGTTTGTTATAGTGGGTACTATCTGTAGTTCATCATAGTTCTGCTTATCATGGCGGATTTCCTTGTTTGTTGCTCCATTTATGGGAGCGCTTCATGATTAGCACTCCGTCTATGTGATTATCCTGTTGGGAGGTTTCATGAGTAATAGTTGTGTCTATCATCTGATTCTAGCCGTTGTCGAGAGTTACGAGGCTAGTAGTATTTTATTGTTGTCTGTTTTGGTAGGCTTGATGTGACTTCTGAGCATTCTTGGTTACGCGCTATGATTTCTATGCTCCTCCGGTGTGGGAGCTGGTCTGTGTTGTAAATTATAGACGGTATTGATCTAGCTAGAGTCTCTAGATGGGTTGATGTGTGCCCTACTTATGATTCAGTGTTGAGGGTGGGACCCTCGTGATTTCAGGTGGTTTGATATGTTGAGACCGGGCTGTGCACTGCGGTGAGAGTTATATCAGTATAAGATCCTTGTGAGTCCTTTATATGCTTTCATTCCTTTTTGTTAAATGTCCTGGTAGATCGTTGTAGAATAATTTGTGCTAGTTTGATTTGTTTATTAGCTCCCTTATGTGTTTTCCCTTCCCATATTCATTCATTTTCGTTTTATGCTTCTTGAGCTTTAGTTTGTGGGGTGTGTACCCATTGGTGTTGGCTGAGATTTGGTTATTCGATTGTTTTCTTATGTGGTTTTCGTGGTTATTGTATCATCTCCAGTGTTGTGGAGGTTTGAAAAGAGTTCTTGTGGAGATGAGGCTTATGGCCGGTACGGATTTGATCTCAGGAAAGTATTGCTATTAGAAATATTATCTTGGCCCTATGTATGGTGTGTCATGTTGTGTGGCTGTACCCTGTGTGTGTTGTCTTATATTGAAATAGCTGGTTGAGACTGATACCGGATATGGACTTAGAATCGGGTCTTTTGGGAAACGGATGGAAGGCGAGAATTCTGGCTTGAAGGCTTAATGGTATTGCTAGAAAGATTAAATTTCAGTTGAGATGGCGTCATCGTGCTTATGTGATTTGGGGTGACGTGGGATCACCCGTGGGTGTATGTTGGAAGTGCGCACTTAGTGACTTGAGGACTTCGAGGCAAATCTTAGCACGTTCGAGGACGAGCGTTAGTTTTAAGAGGGGGAGGATGTACCGACCCGACCGGTCGTTTTGAGAAATTAAGCTCCGTTCAGTGGCATAAGGTCTGGAACAGCTTCGGAATATGAGTATCGACTTGCGTGCATGGTGGAATTCGGCTTTCGGATGGTTTAGAGTCAAATTTAGAGAAGAAACCTTGTTTTGGAAGTTAGAACGGTGAAAAGTTGACCGGAATTGGACTTTTGGGTAAACAACCCCGAAATGGGTCATGGATGATCTCAATAGCTTCGTATGGTGATTTTGGACTTAGGCGCGCGTCCGGATTTTGATTTGGAGGTCCGTAGAGTAAATTGAGGCATTTTGGCAAAAGTTGAAGTTGGAAAATAAAGAAGTTTGACCCACAGTTGACTTTTGGGATATCGGGGTTGGAATGCAATTCCGAGAGTTGGAATAGCTCCGTTATGTCATTTTGGACTTGTCTGCAAAATTTGGCGCCATTCCGAGTTGAATTGATAGGTTTCGGCATGGGTTTCGATATTTGAAGATTTAGAAGTTCATAAACTTGATTTTTGGTTTGATTCGTCGTTCGATATTGTGTTATATGATTTGGAATTTCGAGCGAGCCTGCATTAGGTTATATGACTTGTTTGTGTGATTAGACGGGGTATCGGGGGCCTCGTGTGTGTTTCGGATGCCCAATGGGCAAGTTTTTGGAGTTGGAAGAAAATTTGCAGCAACTCTTCTGATATTTTCGCTTCTGCGGTTCTTAAACCGCAGAAGCGGCCTGGCTCACCACAGAAGCGATTTAGGCATATTAATCAGAGACCGCAAAGTGGTCTAGTTTCCGCAAAGGCGGAACCGCAGAGGTGGTTCTTGTGACCGCAGAAGCGGAACTTGTGATTTAAGTGAGGAGTCGCAGAAGCGGCTTGTGGTCCGCATGTGCGGGACCGCAGAAGCGGTCCCTTGTCCGCAGAAGCGGAAAGCACTGTTCTAAAATGGGGAAAATTCGAGGGTTTATTTCAAAAGTTAGAGAAATCAAAAGTTAGCTCGGGAGAAGGTGATGTCTGGTGGATTTTGAAGAGGAGATCATTGGGTAATGTTTCCTTAACCTCATTTAGTTGTTTTCTATCAATATCTAGTTAAATCCACCATTAGAATTCAAATTCAAGGTCAAAATTGGGGAAAATTGGAGGAAACTTCTCGGACTTAATTATTGTGTTTTGAGTGGGCATTTGACCTCCGATTTGGGAGATTCTTATATGGTTAGACTCGTGAGAGTACGAGGTTTCCGAAAATGTGAAAAATTTTCGATTCCGAGCGGTTGGCCTGAGGGGAGTTTTGGTCATTTTACCTAATTTCGCGCTTTAGCTTTGAATTAAATGATAGAATCAATTGCTTGAGATGTTAACTAGAATGTGTGATTTAATTGAATAGATTTGGGCCATTTGTAGTCGAGAACTCATGGAAAAAACGTGGTTGCTAGTTGATTTTAGCCGGTTTGAGGTAAGTATCTTGCCTAATATTGTGTGGGGGACTTCCCCTTAGGATTTGAGTCTTCTCTGTTGATTGTATTCCGTGCACGCGAGGTGACGAGTGCGTGCTCGAGTTTATTTGTGGTATATTGTCCCTTTTAGGCTCTTAGACCCTTGTAATCACCAAGTATGAAGATGTTATTGATACGATTGAGTTCCCTATTATTGGTTTCACCTCTACATGTCTTACTTGGAATTTATTTGCTCTTCTTGAATTATTCTTGCTGCCTAATTGACCTTTACGTGTTTAACTGAAGACAATTACCCTTCTATAGTCATATTATTCGTCCTAACTACTCGCCTTTATTTGGAAATCATAAACATTATATCTCATGAAATTAATTGGTCTTATTTGGAAAGAAGTAAGATATCTTATGATTAGTTGACATCTCCTTAATTGAAATTATTTGATTCATGTTAACTTCCTTATTGTTTTGATGCTCCTTGATTGTAAGTTCATCTGTGACTTCATGCAAATATATTACTTGTCCAACTGTTGTGGTTACCGATGTAGCTATTATGCACTTATTACGTCTTGTTATGTTGTGAGGTTATTGTGTTTTTCTTGGTGTTCCGTGACGTTATTGTTTCTGTGGTTGACTCCCTTGCTGGGATGTTATTGCCTTGTATTGTTGACTCCCTTGCTGGGACGTTGCTATTCTATTAATTGGGTTGTACGTTTATGTTGATTGGGCTGTAGTGTGGGATACTAGGAGATCCCCAGCACATATATTAAGGATAGAAAGAGATCCTCGGGATACCAAGAGATCCCCAGCACATATCTTGAGGATACCAAGAGATCCCTAGTATATATATATATGTTAAGGATAACAGGAGATCCTCGGGATACCAAGAGATCTGCAGCGCATCTATTGAGGATACCAAGAGATCCTTGGGATACCAAGAGATCCCCAGTACATCTATTGAGGATACCAAGAGATCTCCAGTACATCTATTGAGGATACCAAGAGATCCTCGGGATATCAAGAGATCCCCATCGCATCTATTGAGGATACCAATAGATCCTCGGGATACCAAGAGATCCCCCAGCGCATCTATTGAGGATACCAAGAGATCCCTAGTATATATATATTGAGGATACCAATAGATCCTCGAGATACCAAGAGATCCCTAGTATATATATATTGAGGATACCAGGAGATCCTCGGGATACCGAGAGATCCCCAGAGCATCTATTGAGGATACCAAGAGATCCTCGGGATACCAAGAGATCCCCAACGCATCTATTGAGGATACCAAGATATCCTCGAGATACCAAGAGATCCCCAGTACATCTATTGAGGATACCAAGAGATCCTCAGGATACCAAGAGATCCCTAGCACACATATTTATGTTTGGGCTACAGGACGATATCCTGGAAGATCCCCTGTTAAAATTATTGTGTTCTGAGTTGATGTGTTCATTGATTCTACCCGTGTGAAAACATTTCGGATGCTTGCCGTTCCATTTCTTATACTTTCTAGATTGTGGGGTTCTTGTTAGACACACTTGCACAAGCATATATGCAGTTAGTCACTCCCCATTAGAGGTGAATACCGTCCGATTTTTGCTAAGGGTGAGAATACACCCTCGGTCACCCATTATATATGTGAGAGTGGCTCTAGTTAACCAGTTAGATGTTAGCATGACCTTGAGACTTATGGGGCACAGGATTCCAGGTGTTAGATTTCAGATGCTGGATTTCCGTGAGTTATGATATGTCCGAGACTTGGAAAAATAGTGGTAAGAGTGAATAAGACCTTATTTGAACATTACTGTAGGATATGAGTTATGGACTTGTTCCTCCCTTGCGGAATTGTGACCTTAGGATTTGGATTGTGATTGCCGTCGTTATACATCGTCCGTTATTATTTTCTCGTTGTTACTTGTTGTTCCTTTCCCTTATTGTGAATTGTAGCATTATTGGTTATTTCGTGCAGTCATTACATATTACTATATCATTTATGTTATTCCTATGATTATACTGTTTATTGACCGGTAGGTGTCCTGAATGTTCCTCGTCAATACTCTACCGAGGTTAGTCTTGATACTTACTGGGCACCGCCGTGGTGTGCTCATGCTACTCTTCTGCATATTTTTATTGTGCAGATACATGTACTCCATTCAGCTATGTCAGCCTTGGAAGGAGGCGTATCGGTAGAGACTTCGAGGTATATCTGCTACGTCCGCAGACCGAAGAGTCCCTTTGCAGCTTTTCTGTAATAAGTATAGCTCTTTCAGTATTTCTCCTTGTATAGATATTCTTGAGTCAGAGCCTCTTATGTATCCCTCAGCTTGTGATTTGTGAGATTCCGGGTTTTGGAAATTTTTGTTAGTTTCGAGAGTTGTAATTGTATGTACCGGGCGGCACCTTAAACTCAGTTTAATTATTTTCTTCCGCAAATTGATTTATATTCCACATGGTTAGGCTTACCTAGTCGTAGGGATTAGGTGCCGTCGCGACATGTTCACGGAAGGCGAACTGGGATCGTGACAGTATCCAATAAATTTAAGGCTCATAATTAATATTTAATGAAAGACAAATCATGTTCGTCGGATTGATTATTCGATGGACGTACCAAATTAAGTTACTCTATAATTTGGTCCTCTCCCCACCCATTAATTACAACTTGTTTGGAAGGTTATTATGTATAGTTTCATAATGTATTGTATTATATTATACTGTATCGTTTTGATGTATATAATGTTTGGATAGATTGTATTATTTGCCGTCATTTCATGATGTCATGCACCAACAATACGAAAAATAAACTTGCAATATTATAATTAAGGAAAAAGTTAGGTATGATGTAATATTATTCAATAAAAAGGTAGGGTAAAGGATAAAACAAAGATTATTTAATAATAAAAAAGGGCAAGATGAGAAGAAAAACTCAGATAATGATTCAACCACACCAAATCGGTACTTCCATAAAGTGACACTTTTCGTCGTTACGCAGCGAGGAATTTAACGATACAATACAAAAAAATTTAAGTGACAATCAAAACAAACATTAATTGTATTTAAACTAACAATACGATAAAATACAATAGGTAACAATCATCCAAATAAGCTAAGCTGTTAGGGTTACCATATTTCTATTCTCTTTTCCATCGCTAAGGCGTCGATCATGTAAGCCAGGACAAGGGACGAGAAACTAATTTCAATCAATGCTTTCGCTTCACGGTAATGCCTTCCGCATCATGTATGTTTCTGTAATGTTTCTTTGTAAGATTGTCATATTCAAAATCCTGGTAAGCATTTAAGTTATGTTAACATCTACGCCAGGGTCTATATTCCTTTTCTAATTTATTTTTCACTTTTGTTTCCAGATTTTGTGTCTTAAGAGCCAGATTGGGCTTAAAGAATCTATAGAAACTTGTTTCATATAACTTGTTTAAAGTTAAGGGAGGGAATTAGATACAATGCAAAAGTAGCTTCAAAGAGTACATAGTTTGTCCAATAATTTCAAACCTAGACAAAACTTAAGCACATAATTTGCTTTAGTTTAATTTAGGTATAGAAGCAACTCATGAGCTAAAATAATATTGTCTGACTTTGACATAGCTACTTGCTTTTATTTTAGCTTCTGAGGGCTCAAAATCAGCCTTTGAAATGATAATCTTTTTAATCTTTTATTCTTAGACCAAATTTCCTCTAGCCAGTTCTATTATTAAAGAAGATCATAGAATAAGAAGTGTTATTTAGTCAACGTTATGTTCTCTTTTTAATTGAAAAAAAAATCTTTAAGAATGATCTACCTTACGAACTGCCTATATGAATTGATTGGCAGCACTTTGAAGATTAATTTGGTGTACTAAGCTCCCGCTATGCACGAGGTTCAGGACTAACATATATTCTCTGGAAAATAATGAAATATCCGGAAAAAAAATTACTTGCACCAAACCACCAACTGCATGCACTAAATTAAAAAGAGAATGTGTCATCTAATTTAAACATTTCTTATACAGAATTTAGATAGGTTTATATACTTCTTGAGTTAGTTTTTTAAACCACTTTTTAGGCATTTATTATTTGTTGTGATAAACTCGTATTGTGTTTGGTTTCTATTACTTTTTCCAGTTACTGCAACCTCCGCACAGAAGGAAAAGGAAATATGGCACATGCAGGTCTCGAATCTGCAACCTTCGCTTTATTAGCACGACGCTCTAACCAACTGAGCTAATGGGCCAGGTTGTGCAACAGATTTTGTAATTCTTATATAACAAACGCTGAGTATTTTTTAGATGCTTTATCAATCTGTGTATTTAATTTCACTATCAAGTTCCAAGCTTCCTTTTGCCTAAAATCAACAAATAATAATCAAATATTCTGCAAATGGTAAATAAAATGTCCAAGTTCAGTTGTCTATAGCTTGTATATATTTTGCAATTGGTAAATAAAATTTGATAATCTATTTATCAAACAACAGAAAAATAATCAGACTGCTACTTAAGTAAAAGCGAAAAAGAATTCATTCATTCAAAAAAATATTAGGGTTCGCCCGCCAACTGAAAACAACATAATCCATCTTCTTTCAAAAACAAATTACCACACAAATAACTCTCAATATTCATACAATTGACTTATTTTCGGTAACAAAGGTTCCAAATGAACAAAAATCACAATTACAATTAAAAAAATAACCAAATTTCTTGAAACATCTCATTTAATCAGCATCATTAGCACTGCTTAGTTCACCTTCCTGCAATTTACCCGAATCTGACCTTGTTTCCCTGTCAATGTCTTGATATTACCCATCTTAATCATAGACTTAGCAAAATCTTTAGAGAAAGTCCTTGGGTTCTTACTATATTTTTTTACAAGATCATCTGTTTTTCCACCACTAAATAGTGCTTGATCAGAATGCAAAAGCCCTTTCTTGGAAACCAAGTTACTGAAATATTTCGAGTCGAAAAGAGCTGGTGTAGGATCAAGAGAAGCAAGATTGGAATCACCTCCACTACGTCGACAATTTGCTTGGCGTTGCCTTGCAAAGGTAGAGTCAATGTTGTTAGTCTCATTGTAGATGCGATTTCTGAAGGTGAAACACTGAGCAAACCCTAATGTATGGCCACCGGAGAGCGCGACGAGGTCTTCCTTATCCAATCCTTGCTTCTTGAAGTTGTTGATAAGTGCAGGTAAGTCCATAAATGGAGATGGAATATCATTGTTGGCTGTGGTTCTACTTGCTGTTGTGGAGTCTCTTCTTCCCAACTTCACTTCCCATGTTGGTCCATGTAGCTGTTCATGTAAAAAAATTATGTTTAATAATATATACTAAATGTTCATAACATTTGCAGCATACATATTTAGGTATAAGCAGATTCAGGATTTAAAGTTTATGGGTTCCTACATATTTAGGTATAAGTAGATCCTGGATTTAAAGTTTATGGGCTCCTATAGGGTGTTACGAATCCAAGAATATGGTTTTCAAAGTTTAATATATGTATAAAAAGTAAATTTTATATATTTTTTATATACTCAGTATAATTTTTTGATGTAGGATGTTCAAGTAACCACCCTTCACTTTATGTGGCTACACCACTGCCTACAGAGACCTTAAGTTAATACTCTCTCCGGTCCACGGTAAGTGACCATTTTTACCTTTTTATTTTGGTCCAAAATAAGTGTTCACTTACATAATCAAGAAGAAATTAATTTCATTTTTGCAAAATTTTTCCTTATTTACATTTTCTAAATGTCAAGGTAAAAATTAATTGAGGTTAATTTAGTGAATACATCTTTTTTTCTCTGGGAATTCGTATTTCCGTAATGGGTGTGCCAAAAATAAACAGTAACTAGAAGAGAGTAATACGCACAGCAACTACGGAGTCACGAGCTGCAACTGCCAAGATGTCCGCACAAGATACAACCGGACGTCCGCAAACTTTATCAACCTCAGATTTGATTTTATCAATCACCTCAAATCCTCTAGCTGAATTGTTATTAGCACGAGCAGTCTTTTCACTGTCAATAGTCGTCGTTTGATCAAGTAGAATCGAAGCATCACAACCCTGCATTAACCAAACTTAAAGAATTTAGGTTAATTACTCAGATTCTTTCACAAACAGAATTTGGGATGAAATGGCAAATATTAAGTGGGAGAAAAATATGAGCTTACGTTAACGAAACAATCATGAAAATGTAGACGTAGCAGAGAAGCACCCATTCGTCTCTCTTTCCGAATTGCATCCTCAACAACCCGTTTAATTGTTGGTAAAGCTTTAGGACAAGCATCCTCATAGAAATCATCTGATAAATCCGAAAATGCTATCACTGCTAAAGAAAACATGATCAACACATGAAGAAACAGGAAGCTACGTGAAACCATTTTTGATAACTATAGTCTATAAAGTTCTACACTTCTATATAAGTGATGTTACTGATTTTGTGTGATGATGAGAGCAAAATGTGGCTATATTTATAGGTTAGAAAAATGTTGACTATTATAACACGACAATGGTTCTAGGTTTAGCAACTCAAACAAGAAATGAGCCAGACTTTGACTCGTTCTAAGAAGACAGGTTCCTTTTTTTTTTATCTTTTTTTTATTTTTTTTTTTATAAAATATGTTCTGGTCTTTGGTATCAATGCATGCATGAAAAGTTCAGACTTGGTAATTTTCAAATATAACATTCATGATAACTAAGACTAAACCTGTATTTTTGTAAGGGAAAATGCATAAGTACCCCTGACCTATACCCGGATTCTCAAATACAAACTTTTTTTTTGCGGGAATCCTATTATCCACCTAAACTTATTTTAAATATAATTATTTGCAGCCTTAACGCTGACAACAAAACTCTTGGTAAGTGGTGAGCCACACGCGCCCCCACATGTATTTTTAGTACATTTTTTATTCTTTCTTTTTCTTATCCTTTTTCTTATTTCTTATTATTCTCATTTTTTTGGTTATTTCATTCTCTTTCTTTTTGTTTTGGTCATCGGCGGCATAAAATGGTGGTCTTTGGAATTTCGCAATCACTATTTTTTTCGGTGACAGATTTTTATCCCGATCTAAGTGTGTTTTATTTTTTATATATATAAATTTTTCTTGAAAGTATAATTTATGTATGGGAGGAAGAGCAAAAGAAATAAAAATGAATATAAGCTGAGAAAATTTTTTCCAGTTAAAATTTCAATACATCATTTTTTTCCGGCATGAGAAGGTTTTTCGATGATGAATTTTTTCCCCAAATTTGAGTGTATTTTGCTTTGCTTATGAATAGATCTTTTTGAGAGTTTACTTTGTGTGTGAAAAGAAAAAATGGATGAAAAATGGTTAGACAAAGTCGCCGGCGAATGAATATCCGCCGGAATTAGAGAAGAAACAAAAAAAAAGTAAAAGAAAAAGGAAAAGAAAAAAAAGTAAGAAAAAGTGGTAAAAAAGAATAAAAAATAATCTGAAAATTATTTTTTCTTGCTTCTCACTGGGAGGGTGAAATACACACTCTGCCACGTCAGCGTTAAGGGTGTAAATAATTCCATTTAAAATAAATTTAGAGGATAATAGAATTCCCGCAAAAAAAAATGTATAGTTTGAAATCCGGGTATAGGTCAAAGAGGTACTTATGAATTTTCCCTTTTGGTAACGTATAGATTAACATCATATCATTTTGACTTAGTAGATAATATGGGAGGTGCTGATTATGGGGAAAATATTATTAAACGTTTGAAATTTTTATTTTTCTAACTTCAGCACAATATACATATATTCACGAAATTTGTAAGAACAATGATTCTAATTTCACTCTGACTTTTTATTTTTACGTGCTTTAATCATTTGTTCATACTCTTAAGATGGTAAAAGATGAAATAATACTGAATCAATTAAATCAATTATAGTCACTGACAAAGGTTATTTTTTAGAAAGAAAAAAAAAAACTCAAGAAAAATAACAATTTTATGCCTTAAAGATTTAGAGCCCGTTTGGATTGGCTTAAAAGCGCATTTTAAGTGCTGGAGCTTGTTTTGGATAAAAGTGCTGAAACTGGAAAAAAGATTGTTAAAGTGTTTAGTAAACAAGTGCTGGTAAGCACTTTTTTTTAAAAAAGACTGAAATATCCTTAAAACTGATAACATTAAAAATAGGCTTATTATTACAAGTTTTTAATGCTAAATTGATTCCTATACAAATTAATATGGTTCTCGTTGAGTTCTCAATGATTAGAATGATAACATATGACGGATTAATCAAGGAGTTTTGCACATTAATTATATTATAAGCAACTACCAACTCCAATTTTTGAGAAAAAGTCAACTTGTCCAAAACAAGAAAAAAATATCTTGAAAAACCCTTCGAGTATCTATACTAACTTTATCAACGCTAATTGCAACATGCATATAATTAAGTTAATTAGTTGCAATGGGGTCATGATTAACATTGGTTAATGATGCTAAACGTCTTAATTAGTTCTTTAAACAATATATGGAGTGTGGTGTACTTGCCACTGTTGCCAGCGTTCTATTTTATTGGTTCATTCATTCATTACTTATAATATAAGGTACGTTAATTATATATTCAATAAGTATATATTAATCATATGGTCCCTCCCCATACCGCGTCTCACCGAAAAATCTTTTAAATTAAATACAGTGAAAAGGATAGGGGATCAGTAGATAGACAACTACGTTTAAATAATAAGTTTTATAAAAAGGTTTTAATTATTAGCATGATTTTATGTCAAGTTACATATATACTGGATAATGAGACTGATGAAAACTGTAGTAAATTGAACTTGGTTGGAATGTAACAACACGCAACAAGGGGAATCTTCTTAATTTAGAGAAATTAAAGCTGCATTAGAAGAAGTTATTGACAATTTAGGAGAATATAATTGAGAAATTTTCATAAAGCACTATCTTTTAGTGGTAAATTAGTTATCTATAGATATCATTTGCTATATTACAGATTGTAGATATGTTTTCTATTGTTATAAGATGTATTAGATGTATTTAAGCTACTATATTCATGAATACAATATCAAAAATATGCGTGAATCAGGGAAGTCCAGCTAATCAGTTGTTGTATTCGAGTGCATTCGAATGTATTCATGGCGTGAAACATGGGATTACATCTGGACAGATAATTGTATTCGACTGTATTCACGGCGTGAAACAGGGGAATACACTATTTTTAAACGGAAAGGGAATTAATTAACATAATAGACTTCTAATATAACTCAACAAACTCAATTATAACACACAAAATTTGTATTTCCAGTTATAAAAAAGATTCTCAACCAAAAAATACCCCAAAAATATAGCAATCTTGAGAGAAATTATATAATACATCTGAATACATAAATTATATTAATTAAAAAAACATATGAATACGTTCATGGCATATAGCGAGACAGTGAATACAATAAAATACATAAAATACAGCGGGATACATTGAAATACAATGAAAAAAAGACAGTGAATACAATGAAATACATGGAATATAGCGAGATACATTGAATTACAAAAAAAATTACAATGAATATAATGAAATACATGAAAAATACAGCGTGATACATTGAAACCGTTGAAATATATTAACAGAAAATCAAGTTGCTCAACCCCAAACTCCGTCGTCTTTGTTCAAGAACAAACCCTAATTTTCGGCGAATCTGCCGTCGAGCAATGGTGGCAGAATAAGGACTCAGTTAAAGCTTGAATCTTGTATTGAAGATGAAGAAAGTTGAAAACCTCGAGTTTATCCAATATTATGACTCTTCTTTCTCCAGAAGATGAACCTCGAGAAGTTGACGTCGTCGAGCAATGGTGGCAGGATAAGGACTCTTCTTTCTCCAATATTAAAATACCTATAGCTTTACTAATTTAAGACTTGCAGCAGTTAATTAAAATGACGACTAATTCTGAAGAAACCAAATTGAGCATGCAGCTTTTGATTGACACCAAGGCTCGGAAAGTTGTATTTGTGGAGGCTGAAAATAATTGCAATTTCCTCTTTCACATCCTCTCATTCTGTGGGTAGTGTTGTCACGCTTCTTAAGGAGAAAGAGATGAACGGATGCTTGCCTAAACTCTACGGCAACATAGAAAATTTGAATGACACCTACATTCAATCTAAAGAACGCAAGAACATCGTTTTAATTAAAACCTAACTCCCATGTTTGAATCTCTTCAGTTCCTCTTCTATTTCTTTGTGACGACGTTCCGACACAATTTTCTTTATATAGATGTGTTTGCAGTTGCAACAGCTTCTACGTAACCGATGACCCTATTGTTATCTGTCCAAATTGTCGAAACCATATGTCAACATATTTGACATGGTAACATATATGAATGCTCCGATGAAATTGGAGAAATTGGGATCAGAGAGAATGTAGGTGATGTGGGTGAGGGGAATTTTGAGATTGAGCATCATGTTTTCGGGGAATGGGGGAAAAGAATGGCATGTATTAAAGTAGAGAGAGAAAGAAAATAGTGTAACTGAATAGCGTATTTAGTGGCTTAGGGTTATGAGGTAACCAAAATTAGATATTTTGCTATAAACATTAAAAGGTATCTATAGAATTTTTTTAAATAATATTTATTTAAAATAAATAAGGTGTTAACCTTTGCTATAGGAGGTAAAAATTTCATCTAAAAATGAGGCTCATAGGCCCACCCTAAGTTAGCCCCCGAACCCTTGAAGCTCGACTGAAGCTGGTTCGGGGCCATAGATGGGCAGGGACCCAATAGTTCTTAATTTAAAATTAAAGAGATTTTTACATTCCTATAAACTATATGTCACGACCCAAAATCCACTAAGGGTCGTAGTGGCGCCGGAAACTGCTGTCAGGCAAGCAAACCAAGAATTCATAATTAAATTCCAGTTTTAGTATTTGCGGAAATCATGTTTCTTATACGTTAATTATTCGATAGTAAAAATCTTACAAAAATGAACATAAAGTCGATGAAAGGCTTAATACCGAATATTCCAAAAAAAAAAAAATCCTCCAATAACCCAGTGTCACAAGTGCATAAGCATCTACTGAAAAAGAAATAAAATACAACATCCGTCTGAAATACAGTGGACAGGAAATAAATACAATATACTGAAAGGGACTATACTAGCTGCGAGTCGCCTCGAATAATGCAACTCACCTAGTCCCAAAATCATCCGCGTTGCTATGCCTAGTAGGCCACTAGGGTTGCATATACATGTGCAATAAAAATGCACAGAAGTGTAGTATGAGTACGTAATCAACGTGTACTCAATGAGTATCCCGCCTAATCTCGAAGAAGTAGAGACGAGATGGTCGACTTCAATACTTGCTAGAGGTCCAATAATAATATACTAAAATGTGAGGAAATCATGGATTTATATAGCAGGTTCTAACTCACGAAGCTGTAAAATAGGTAAACACCTTGAACAATTGACAAGGATTTTCAAGATTTACTTTTCATTATCTTTATTAGTGGGTAGCGGCCAAGAAGGCAATATCAACTTTAATAAGTTTCAATTAAGCAATGCGACAATACCAGCATGCGCAAATAATCACTGTGGAACGTACGACCCGATCCAACATACAAGTAAACCGTGCATTGTTGAGGGTCGAACGACTCGAACCATAGATAAATCTATTACCCCGCTCGCAAATCTATCCATGCGACGTGATCAACATAAAATAAACAATCACCCTGCTCGAGAATCATCCATGCGACGCAGGTACACATAAAATACATGCTCAAATAGCCAATTAAGAATTTATCGAGGAATAATTATCCAAATAAAACCAATTCTCCTTTAACAATTTTTAAGAAATGAAGTTTAATCCTTTTAGAAATTCACTTACTAATTCAATGTGATTTAAGTGATTCAAGCTATCAATGGGTTCAAAAATAATTCAAGTATAACGTGCTTTTGGGTCCTAACTACCTGGACAATAGCATAATGGTAGCTACGCACGGACTCTCGTCACCTCGTGCGTACGTAACCCCCGCAAATAGGAGCACATAATTAACTATTTCACCTATGAAGACAATTCCCTCTTACAAGGTTAGAAAGGAGACTCACCTCGCTCTGAAGATCCATAACCGACATTCCACGCCCCTCCTAAGACTCTAATAGAAGCACAACTCACCAAAACTAGCCAACAGTTATGCAAATCCATTAATATATTCTCAAATATTCTTTACAATCTAATTTATAGAAATTTCTAATTCTGGTCGAAAAGTTGACCAAAACGCCCTCGGGCCCACGTTCCCGGAATTCGAAATTTTTGAAGATAAAAATTACCCATGAACTCACGAACTTAAATATATAATTTTCTCTTAATTTCATCCCCAAAATCGTGGCTAAATTCCAAGATTACCAATTTCCTAGGCTTTCCACCAAAACCTCAAATTTATACTAATTTAAATGTTCAAATCCATACTTGGTTGATGTATTTAACTCAAAATAGGTGGGGATAACTTATCTTATCATTGATGATGAAAACACTCTCTTGAAGCTCCCCAAAAATCGCCCAAGCCATGAAAAATATGAGAGAAATGGCGGTTCCTTGACCGCTTCTGCTGTTCCAGCTATTTCCTCACCTGCAGTTCCTTGACCGCTTCTGCTATTCCACAGGTGCGGTTAAAATGCCGCATCTGCGGGATCCCCTGTGCCTCCCCCTTTTCGCTTTTACGACAGCACCTCTTCAGATGTGGTCCCGCTTCTGCAGAACATAGACCGCATCTGTGGTCCGCTCCAGCTGCTCCTCATTCCGCATATGCGACCACTCTACCGCAGGTGCGGTCCCGCATCTGCGGAAATATGACCGCATCTGCGGTCCCTTCTCTTCTTAGCCCAAATCCGCTTCTGCGGCTCCCTTTCCTCTTCTTTATGGCCGCTTCTGCGGTTATCCCACCGCAAAAGCAAAAATACCAGCAACCAGATCCTTCAGCCTTCTTCCAAATTCCAAATTCGATCTGTTAACCATCTGGAATCCACCCGAGGCCCTCGGGACCACAAACAAACATACCAAACAATCCCAAAACACATTACGGACTCGCTCGAGGCCTCAAATCACATCAAACAACGCAAAAATCATGAATCGACCTCCAATCCAAACTTTATGAACTTTAGAACTTCAAACTTCTATTTTCGATGTTTAAACCTATCGAATCATATCCGATTGATCTCAAATTTTGCGCACAAGTCATATTTGACATTACGGACCTACTCCAACTTTTGGGATTGGATTTTGACCCCGATATCAAAAAGTCTACTTCCGGTCAAACTTCTCAAAACCTTCAATTTTCTATCTTTAGCCAAATGATTTCAAAATGACCTCTGGACTTCTCGAAATTCAATTCCGACCACACGTACAAGTCACAATACCTGAAATGAAGATGTTCATGGCCTCAGACTGCTGAACGAAGTACTAGTACTCAGAACGACCGGTCTGGTCGTTACATTCTCTCCCACTTAAACATACGTTTGTCCTCGAACTTGTTGAGACCTATACTAAAGTAGTCCGAAATTACTGTTTAACTTCTCATGCACCTTCCCGTGCTACCACAACTCAGTTCAGCACATCAGCTCGATCAATTTCTGAAGGTACTCCCTTTTATTCAAGCAAGTAAGCCTTAGAGCTCCAATTCCAACATCCGGAATTCTATGCCCGTCCTACTTGCAACATAAGATCACCATATAAATCACTACCCGTTGTACCCAAACATGACTGCATAACTTTGCTGAACTCACACCTCGCATCACTTTATTCACCAGACCGCAATAACACCTTCTGATCAACGTAGTCAAAATTCCACGAATCTGGTGCTCCCATTGCACCCCATATCATACACAGGTCTTACTCTAACTCTTACAATGCCGCCACAACGGAAAAAATGTGCAAAAATTCATAATCAACTGCCGAGTCACCCAATCATTGAGTCTATGCTCTTGACAAGAAACATTACCTCATTCTGAACCCAATAATGGTCTTATCTCCATAACATACCTCATTCAGCTGGATTGCACAGAATCCTAGATCAAGCGATTTCGTCCCCATTTGATACAACTGCCCAGGCAACAAGCCACCCTAGACATTATCAAAAGTCTTATATGATGCTACCATGTGACAAAAGGCTACCAATTCGAACGCGATACAATGAAAATGAACTATAAAAAGGAAATCCAATTACCCCGCTCGCAATTATACATGCGATGCGGGCAACATACTACACAGATACCCCGCTCGTGAATCATACATGCGACGCGGGCTCACAGCTAATACGAGCTTTCCTCATAAGAATAGGAAATATAACACATATAAACAAATATAGGGTACTGTACTCAACATCACGCTGTTGCGGTTTGTAACCCGATTCAAATAACATACCCATGGCGGCGTGCCACCCGATCCACACATAGGTCTCACATAAGTAGATTGCACATCAAGCTAAATTTTCTCATTACGACAGAATACCGAGTATCAGTCATAAGCATGCTAAGTGCATAATAACATTCCTGAGGGAACATATAGCATCATAAGATAAAAACTCAATCACAACTGAGGTGCGATATACAAACTGAATCTCAAGAGCCATCTTGCTCATAAAACATCACTCCTACGTGGATCCTCAACACATAAGCAATTTCTCAAGCCATCTCATAACTCACGCGGCATAATGCATCACCTCATGAAATATCTGCCAACGAAATAGCACCCTGACTAGTCTTCCATAAGGAGCGTGTTACTGAAATGAACACGTTTCGCCTGATATAGAGCCATATTCACATTTGAATCCATCCACCGACCTCAAGCCGATCCTGGTCGCACCGACTAGACCAATAACCTTCCCAAGGTCCATAATAATCTCCCTCTTCTCATAACATACAAGAACGACCGTCATAACCGTAGTACTCATCCACAGTCCACAACTCAGTAATTGAGTGCCCTCCAGGCATATATTCTCCATTTAATGACATTATCGCAAACCTTCATACTTGGTTTAAATCTTTAATCATCAAAACTTCTTTCCTGCTCATCCGAGCTCGCGGCATCCCTGACAAAACCGAGCCACAACTTTGGTCTTCACTTCAAATTCCATACTACTCACTGCACCCAACATGCCAATATACGATAGAACATGCTTTTTATTATAACTCTGGAACCACTAATAGGTTAACACTTCATCATATGAGAACTTTTCACTTAACTCATTTCAGGAGATCCATAGTATCACATAGATGAATTCTCATAACCGTAGAATACGCAAATCTCTAAGTAGTGGTCTAAGCCACCATAGCCCTTCCGAAATCTGCTTTCACATAACAAGCCATAACACTAGAATGCTTCTGAATAACATCAATTATGGCAGCTAACAAACCTGTTACATACCGTCACAATCACTTGCATAACTTGATCACACTGAAGGAAACTGATCACCAACACCAATATGCCAATTCCAACTATGGCCAATCAATCTACCTTTTTCTAACTTATCCTGGATTGCCTTAGAGATAGTACTAACTCCATCCAACATATAACATACTCTATCTGCACTCATCTCGAGTGGCCTTGAATCACGAGACCATGCTGTCTCAAATCCTATGAACCACTTCATACCTCCCAATTGCCACATCGCAAGTCAAAACATCATTGAACATTATGTGCCTCTTTTCATAAACTGCCACCAAGCTTGGTTCCTAACCGTACCTATAGGCTCAAACCATTAAGCACCACACTTGACCTCTTTGAGTCCACTAGGGCTGTTGCTGAGAGCCACCCACTAACTTGGCCCCGAATATAATCAACTCCATGAGTCTTCCATCACATGAATACCCTCTTGGAGAAGAACCTGCCGAATCACTTCCCTAGGAACCCCACCTATACAAGGCAAAATCCTGAATCCTTCCCTGAAGTCTGAACATGGCCAATAGGGCCAACGATAGCCCACCTTTAATACTTACTTTGCTTAAATTACCACTTATGGTCCTTTCTATAGCTGAAATAACCTATCGATATGCTAATAGACAAAAATCTCGCAAGCAGTTAACCATGCAACCCAATAATAAGCGGTGGGACACTCCCACTTAGCATGAAGCCATTAGTTCACAAACGAGGAACTCACCCGTCCTCTTTATCTCTTATTGAAATAACCTTGCGCAATCAACCGCCAAAGTTCTCGAAATCTTTCTATAAAACCCCTTCTTATATTCTGACTTATCAATCATATTTGCACAACCGATCCCTTTGCTATATAACCGATAGAATTCTACGCAGAAGCCTTGCCAACCACGCGACCGCTAACCTGCTCACTTGGGTAACCTACCTATAAAAGCTCTCCCTGGCATCTTCCAACGTTGCCGCACGGGGTACAATTATTACGACATCAATAACCCATCCTGAGTCTGAGCTCACTCTCCAGCTGCACAAGTCCATTCACCCCTCTTGGACATCAATTATACGTATGGCCACATTCTTCCAATTCAAAGTTATGCTGCATCCTTCTCCATTTAAGCGGCTCCTTCCCGTTATACTAAATCTCCTGCCACACAAGAATCCCTACTTCAACTTAGATCTGTAGACTGCAATAACCAAGCACTAATATTCTCAAATCGCTCCAAACCCTCCTTAAGGTACGTGGTCATCCCACTGCAAAGCTCATACGCAACTCCGCCACTCTCTCACTTTGGGCAAACTCACTTCTTTAATCAACTGGTTGACCAGTGCTTCCTAAACTCGGCCTTTTAGAAGCTTAAAACTCCGCCTGACACTTCCCACATGCCTTTCTTATCTTTTGTTGTTCAGTTGCTGCCTTAATAAAATTTATCTTCATAGCACTTGAATTCACAAATTGCTACTAGCTTTAAACTTTTTCGAAGGTCATCTTCATCGAACCGCCAATATTAAAAATACTGATTCAATCCTGAACCACCGCCGCCAATATTAAAAATACTGATTCAATCCTGAACCACCGCCCCCCCGCGATACTTGACGGCTATACCTCCGATACTATTTCACAATATATTGCGGCAAAGGCGAATTGTAGAATATCATAAAACCAACAAACTTATTACGTTCAATTAGGACAACGACATCCCATCATAGAAGAAAACTCTACAACGCTTGCAATTACCAAGCCTCATTACTTCCACCAGCCCACATCTGACCATCTTTAGTTCGATTGTCTTTCCCCTCCCGGGAATAAAATACTAAATCTCTTGATTATGCACTGAGTAAACCTCCCTTCAAGTCACTCACTGCCCCGACACGTAAGCAATCATCTTACCATCATATCACTATTGCACAACATTCGTTCATAAGCATCATGGCAACTTGTGCCCATCCCCAAAACCCTTAGAAGTATCATTACTGAACTGAAACAATAAAATATTTTTCCATAAAGCGATGATAATAATCCGATCAGCTATACCGGGAGAAACATCTCGTATCACATCTGTAGTACCATTACGGTTCTTCAATTCTTGATTTATAACAAGCGGTTCGCGTCGTGTAAGATTGAGTAGGAAGTAAACAAAGGCATAAGCCTCATAGGAATCAAATCGCACGATGAGGAATAAAGGAGGGAAGTACTCCTAACAGCCCTGTAGCCTCCCGAGGATAAGTACAGACATCTCCGCATCGATCCGCGAGACTCTACTTGACTTGCTCATGACTCACGAGACCTAAGGGAACCTAGTGCTCTGATACCATGTAGTCACGATCCAAAATCCACTAAGGGTCGTGGTGGCACCGGACACCGCTGTCAGGCAAGCCAACCAAGAATGCATAATTAAATTCCAGTTTTAGTATTTGCGAAAATCATGTTTCTTATACGTTAAGTATTCGATAGTAAAAATCTTACGAAAATGAACATAAAGTCGATAAAAGGCTTAATACCGAATATTCCAAAAAAAATCCTCCCAGAACCCGATGTCACAAGTGCATGAGCATCTACTGATAAGGAAATAAAATACAACATCCATCCAAAATACAGTGGACAGGAAATAAATACAATATACTGAAAGGGACTATACTAGTTGCGGGTCGTCTCGAATAATGCAACTCACCTAGTCCCAGAATCATCCGCGCTGCTATGCCCAATAGGCCACTAGGGTTGCACAGGAGAAGTGTAGTATGAGTACGTAATCAACGTGTACTCAATGAGTATCCCGCCTAATCTCGAATAATTAGAGACGAGATGGTCGACTTCAATACTTGCTAGAGGTCCAATAATAATATACTAAAATGTGAGGAAATCACGGATTTATATAGCAGGTTCTAACTTACAAAGTTGTAAAACAGGTAAACACCTTGAACCATTAACAAGGATTTTCAAGATTTACTTTTCATTATCTTTATCAGTGGGTAGCGGCCAAGAAGGCAATATCAACTTTAATAAGTTTCAAGTAAGCAATGCGACAATACCAGCATGCGCAAATAACCACCGTGGGATGTACGGCCCGATCCAACATAAAAGTAAACGGTATACTACCGAGGGTCAAACGGCTATAACTATAGATGCATCTATTACCCTGCTCGTGAATCTATCCATGCGACGCGGTCAACATAAATTAAACAATCACCCTGCTCGCGAATCATCCATGCGACGCAGGTACATATAAAATACATGCTCAAATAGCCAATTAAGAATTTATCGGGGAATAATTATCCAAATAAAACCAATTATCCTTTAACAATTTTTAAGAAATGAAGTTTAATCCTTTTAGAAATTCACTTACTAATTCAATGTGATTTAATCAATTCAAGCTATCAATGGGTTCATAAATAATCCAAGTATAATGTTCTTTTGGTTCCTAACTACCCGAACAATAACATAATAGTAGCTATACACGGACTCTCGTTACCTCGCTCGTACATAGCCCTCAAAAATAGGAGCACATAATCAACTATTTCACCAATGGGGATAATTTCCTCTTACAAGGTTAGGAAGGAGACTCACCTCGCTCCGAAGATCCATAACCGGCATTCCATGCCCCCTTCGAAGACTCTAATTGATGCGCCACGCTCCAAAACTAGCCGATGGTTACACAAATCCATTAATATATGCTCAAATATTCATTATAATCTAATTTATAGAAATTCCTAATTCCGATCGAAAAGTTAACCAAAATGCCCTCGGGCCCACGTGCCCGGAATCCAAAATTTTTCAAAGATAAAGATTACCCATGAACTCACGAACTAAAATATATAATTTTATCTTAATTGCATCCCCAAAGTCGTGGCTAAATTCCAAGATTACCAATTTTCTAGGTTTTCCACCAAAACCTCAAATTTATACTAATTTAAATGTTCAAATCCATACTTGGTTGATGTATTTAACTCAAAATAGGTGGGGATAACTTACCTTATCATTGATGATGAAAACCCACTCTTGAAGCTCCCCAAAAATCGCCCAAGCGATGAAAAATATGAGAGAAATGGCCAAATCCCGATTTTAAAACAACCCCTCTACCTCCAGCTATTTCCGCACCTGCGATTCCTTGATCGCTTTTGCGGTTCTGCAGGTGTGGTTAAAATGTCGCATCTACGGTCTCCCCTGAGCCTCCCCCTTTTCGCTTCTGTGAAAGCACCTCTGCAGATGCAGTCCTGCTTCTGCGGAACATAGACCGCATCTGCGGTCTGCTCCAGCTGCCCCTCATTCCGCATCTGCGACAACTCTACCGCAGGTGCGATCCCACATCTGCGAAAATATGACCGCATCTGCGGTCCCTTCTCTTCTTAGCCCAAATCCGCTTTTGCGGCTCCCATTTTGCTTTTGCGTGGCCGCTTATGCGGTTATCCCACCGTAGAAGCAAAAATACCAACAACCAAATCCTTCAGCCCTCTTCCAAATTCCAAATTCGATCCGTTAACCATCCGGAATCCACCCGAGGCCCCCGGGACCCCAACCAAACATACCAACCAATCCTAAAATACATTACAGACTCGCTCGAGGCCTCAAATCATATCAAACAATGCTAAAATAATGAATCGACCTCCAATCCAAACTTTATGAACTTTAGAACTTCAAACTTCTATTTCCGATGTTTAAACCTATCGAATCACATTCGATTGACCTAAAATTTTGTGCACAAGTCATATTTGACACTACGGACCTACTCCAACTTTTAGAATCAGATTCCGACCCCGATATCAAAAAGTCCACTTCCGGTCAAACTTCTCGAAACCTTCAATTTTCTATCTTTAGCCAAATGATTTCAAAATGACCTCTGGACTTCCCGAAATTCAATTCCGACCACACGTACAAGTAACAATACCTGAAATGAAGCTGTTCATGGCCTCAGACTACTGAACGGAGCGCTAGTACTCAGAACGACCGGTCGGGTCGTTACACTATATGATACTATATTACCCTCTCTACTCAAGTTTTACTATAATTATATTTTATACCCAATTACCATTTATGTACATTTTAAGGAAATTAATAATAATTAGCTTTAGTGTACGTGCGTTGCACGTGTGCCTAACGTCAATCAATAAATTATGTGTACAAGAGGAACATGTAAATTAGGTTATCAAATGCTAAGTTTTAGAATGTCAACATTAAGTTAATATATGATACAATAAGCAACTTAGTTTATAGAAAAGTATAGGGAGTTGTCATTTGTTTAAATTAATATCAAATGAAACAAAAATAATTAATGATAACTCATATAAAATATTTAATAATTCATCATTATTGTTTAACGTTTGCAATTTTAACAATTTGATTCTTAATACTATATTTTAATGATTTACATGATGAATTTTGAAAAGAATGACTTGAATTTTTTTGCAAATTAGTTAATTTAATGATTTCCTTTGGCTAATTAATTTTAAGAACTTAATTATTTTTTCTTTTGAGATTACTATATTTGTGATTTTTGGGTACTTGTTTTTACTTCAAAGCATGATTTATTAATAAAAAATTTATTTAATATCAAAATTTTAAATATAAGAAAATAATTGAATAACTATTTTGTTATTTAAAAGATATACTTGTAAAATTTGAAAAAAGACTCCTTATTTTTTTTTTTAAAAAAGAGAGAGAACGTAAAGACTCCTAAACCCTGAAAGTTCTAATTTTCATATGCGCACACCTGCATAAGTGCTAATTTTAGTTTTTTAAAGTCTTAAATATTAGGATCTTTTACATTGTTTATATAAGGAAATATTTAATAGCAATAACTTTAGTTGCTTTTAAAATGCTAAATTTTAGGAAAAATAATCAAATGAATATTTTGTCTAGTGTGAACTTTATTTTTAAAGGGTAAAAAAAGCGAACGACATTTTGCTAAGGGCCTTCGTGCTTTTAATATAGTATAGATAATTAGTGTCCTAAAATTACTCTTACATATCTTCCACTCCACCATATTTTTCTCAGCACATCCCCTCCTCCCCCCCTCACGTATCTTGTACCCATCCACGATTCCACCATTAACGACCATTAAAAATCTTTGAAGCTTTGAATTCGAATTTGAATTTTCAAGAAACATTATTTGTTTGAATTGGATGTTGTTGCACAGAATTGGTAATTCTATCTGCGTCTCTCTCTATCTCTCAATCCCTAATTTCAGTAATGTAAAGCAAAGGAAAAGTGAGCAGCAATTCCACCATTGACAGCCATTAAAAAGCTTTGAAGCTTTAAATTCGAATTTGGGTTTTCAAAAATTATGATTTGTTTGGATTGGGTTTTGTTGCAAACAATTGGGAATATGGTTTGGAGTTTATATCTTAATTTTTAGGGGTTTTGGTCAAGATTAGACTTGATTTTGGCTAAATTTCAGATTGAAACTCGAAGAAGAAGAAGACATGATATACATTATATTTACGAAATTGTAGTAAAATTGTATTATGTTATTTATATATATTTCTTTTATTTATTTAACTATTGTATGAAAGTTGAACAACATTGTATTGAAATTATATTTAAGTTGTATGATATTGTAGTTGTATATAACTGAGTAGAAATAATATACGAAAATTGTAGATAAGTTGTATAATATATAATTAGTTGTATGAAATTTATTTTTACTATGTATAAATTAGATACAAAATATACAAAAAGATATTGTATAAAAATTATATTTAAGTTATATGTTATTGTGGTTGTATTTAATTGGGTAAAAATAATGTGTGAAAGTTGTAGATGAGTTGTAGATAAGGGTTGAAAATACAACTATCAAAGTCTGTTTTTGGTATTGTAATTGGAAGTCATGATATAATTAAATTCACTTATATGCAAGGAAACATGAGAACTTGGGGGGG
>MU739519.1:50813-115540 GCA_026770625.1 Nicotiana glauca
GGGGGAGGGTTTAAGGGGGAACAAGGAAACATGAGAACTTGGGGAAAGGGGTGAGGACAGTAGCATAAAAAAATTTATTTTCCTAACAGGCTATGAATAAAGAAAAAGAAAAAAAAACTATGATACTATATCAGCATGTATCTTTGGGTACTTTGAAGTTCACCTAAGATATTCCAACAAAGCAATGCTAATACACTTGACAAAGTTCAGTCACTCAATATCTAAAGAACTGTTCATAATCCATGACCCAAAACGGTATACTATTATCTATCAACACAAACCGTACAGTTCCCATGAGGCAGGGGAAAGAGAGAACATGACCAATGACAAAATATGTTAATTGAAAATATTCATTTAATTAACAGAAGAACTCATAGCATAAAAAGAATTATTTTCCTAACAGGCTATGAATAAAGAAAAAGAAAAAAAACTATGATATCAGCATGTATCTTTGGGTACTTTGAAGTTCACCCAATATATTCCAACAAAGCAATGCTGATACACTTGACAAAGTTCAGTCACTAAAGATCTAAAGAATTGTTTATAATCCATGACCCAAAACGGTATACTATTATCTATCAAGACAAAGTGTACAGTTCCCATGAGACAGGGGAAAGAGAGAACATGATCAAGGACAAAATATATTTATTGAAAATATCCATTTAATTAACAGAAGAACTCATAGCATAAAAAAATTTATTTTTCTAGCAGGCTACGAATAAAGAAAAAGAAAAAAATTGTGATACTATATCAGCATGTATCTTTGGGTACTTTGAAGTTCACCCAAGATATTCCAACAAAGCAATGCTAATACACTTGACAAAGTTCAGTCACTCAATATCTAAAGAACTGTTCATAATCCATGACCCAAAACGGTATACTATTATCTATCAACACAAAATGTACAGTTCCCATGAGGCAGGAGAAAAGAGAGAACATGACCAAGGACAAAATATGTTAATTGAAAATATTCATTTAATTAACAGAAGAACTCATAGCATAAAAAAATTTATTTTCCTAACAGGCTATGAATAAAGAAAAGGAAAAAAAACTGTGATACTATATCAGCATGTATCTTTGAGTACTTTGAAGTTGACCCAAGATATTCCAACAAAACAATGCTAATACACTTGACAAAGTTCAGTCACTGAATATCTAAAGAACTGTTCATAATCCATGACCCAAAACAGTATACTATTATCTATCAACACAAAGTGTATAGTTCCCATGAGGCAGGGGAAAGAGAGAACATGACCAAAGACAAAATATGTTAATTGAAAATATCCATTTAATTAACAGAAGAACTCATAGCATAAAAAATTATTTTTCTAACAGGCTATGAATAAAGAAAAAGAAAAAAACTCTGATATTATATCAGCATGTATCTTTGGGTACTTTGAAGTTCACCCAAGATATTCCAACAAAGCAATGCTAATACACTTGACAAAGTTCAGTCATTGAATATCTAAAGAACTGTTCATAACCCATGACCCAAAATCTGGGAAGCAGAGTCCTTTTCTTCTATGTGATCGTAGTGCTTGGTTCGTGATCACAATGACCAACTTTTCTTTACCCTATGCGATCTCATGACCGTCTTCGCGATAGCATAGACCATTTCTACCCAGTGATTTTAAAACACCCAAAACAGTAGCATTACGTGATTTATCAAAATTTCACAAAACCTCTTCTTCTCCAAAATACTTAGCTGATCCTTGAAGCGATTCTTCACTATAATCTCTTGGGTTACTAATATTTAACTTATTTTCTTCCATTTACATCAACATCGATTAGATTTCTAATCTTAAAATATGGAATTAAAGGTAAAAAATTAGGGATTTGGGTAGAACTAGGGCTTTTTGATTAATTGTGATTTAGACCTCATTTTGGGGTCGAATTCAGGAAATAATTATATATTTGGGCTCTGGGTAAATGGATGATTCGATTTTGGTCCGAACCTCATGTTTTGACCAAGAGGCCCGGGGTCGATTTTTGGGTTTTTGGGAAGAATGATTGGAAAGCTATAGTTAGGAATTTAATTCAAATTGTTTAGAATTTATTGATGTATGAAGTCATTTATGTATAGATACAATTGATTTGGAGTCAAATTCGAAAGGAAAGGCGGTAATTGAGGATTGAGTTGACCGTGGAAGTTTGAGGTAAGTGTTCGATCAAACCTTAACTTGATGGATTAGGAGTTGAGTCATATTTGCTACTTGTTTCTTGTTGAGTACATCATATAGGAATGGTGAAGAGTATCTATTCGTTGGTGTCGAGCATGACCGTGAGTGTTTAAATTGATACTTGTTGTATTCTTAAATGCTACTATGGTTGCAATAGTGAGTAAATCCTTGGTATTTCTCAAAGACTTAATTTATTTTCATGGAAGTTACTTATGAGTTAGAAATGGTGATAATTGAAGTGATTAGGAGTTGAGTTGATATTTGGTTATAGCTGTTTCTCCCTTGCCGGGACGTATATACTTATACTGTTGAGTTTCCTTGCCGGGATAGTATAATTTATGGTTAATCCCTTTCCGGGACTGTTGTCATGATTATTGTAAGCTGTATATTTGGAGCGGGTTGCGTGCTGCAATATTTTTATTACTAAATATATATATATATATATATATATATATATATATATATAAATAAATATATGGATTGGGTTGCATGCCGCAACAGTAATTTTATTGTATTGTCGTAGATATTGTACTGTTCTTTCATATATCTATTTGGTTTTCCTTAGATTGATGTTGTTCCCTGAAACATGTACCCCCTCCCTTTTTAAACTGCTTATTACCTATTTATTTTTCTGCCAAATATTATATAATTGCACAGGTTTATCTGGAGTCTGGTTCTAGCCTCACCGGGGTTAGGCTAGACACTTACCAGCACATGGGGTCGGTTGTGCTGAAGCTACACTCTGCACTTATGTGCAGATACCGGAGCAGCCTTTGGTGTGCTGCAGTAGCTCGGGAGCCAGCCTTCAGTCCACTGAGACACCCAGGTAGCCTTGTAGGCGTTCGCAGGCCCGACGTCTCCTCTATCTTATATTTTATTCTGTTATCTCAAGTATTCGAGACAAACATTGTTATATTTCCTTCAAACAGTTGTATTTAGTATTCTTAGTAGTCCGTGAATGTTGTAACACCAGTTTCTGGGTAGAGACATATGTGAACTTCCGTATTGCTTGGTTTATTTCGTTTAAGTCTTCCGCTTTAATATAATTATTCGTTATTATTTAAACATTTATCACTTGTTAATATGATTTATGAAAAGGAGTAAAATGAAAACAGTTAATAATTTTAAGTTTGTGACTTGCCTAGCTTCTACGAGTAGGCGCCATCACGACTCCCGATGGCGAGAATTCTGGATCGTGACAAGTTGGTATCAAAGCTCTAGGTTACATAGGTTTCACAATTCATGGACAAGCTTAGTAGATTCTGACGGATCGGTACAGAGACGTCTGTATTTATCCCCTAGAGGCTATCGAGTTAGGAAAAGTTTCACATTTGTTATTTCTTGTCGTGCGGTTTGGTTTCTCAATGCTAATTGAATTTATACTCTGTTCTTTCGCATATAGAGAGAAAATGCGCTTCCTCATCTACCGATCAGCAGTACGAGCCCCAGGAACCTCCCACGAGAGGCAGAGGGTGAGGCCGAGGTTGGGGCAGAGCTCAGCCCAGGGTAGCAACACCCGTAGTGGAGCCTCAGGTTGATTTTGATGACGAGGTTCCCAGTGGTCCCAGCTTAAGTCCTAGAGAGGTTTATTGTTACCCTAGTTCTTCAGGGTGCTCTAGTCCATCTAGTGGATCTTACGGAGAGTGTCACCAGGGCAAGTTTACTTCCTATAGCACTAGCCATTTCTCAGGCTGGAGGAGGAGCCCATACTCCTGCCACTCGTACTTTGGAGCAGGTAGCTCCCCTGATTCAGACTCTAGTGGTTCATCCAGTTGGAGCAGTTCAGCTGGGCGTAGTAGCTCAGACCGGCGATGGAGCAGCCATGTCTACCGATGCATTATGGAGACTGGATAGGTTCACCAAGCTCTTCACTTTTACGTTCAGCGGTGCATCTACTGAGGATCCCTAGGATTATCTGGATAGTTTTCATGAGGTTCTTCAGAACTTGGGGATTGTTGATACCAATGGGTTTGATTTTGCTACATTTTGCTTGTCTGGATCTTCCAAGACTTGGTTGAGGGACTATTGATTAGCTAGACTAGCAGGATCACCAGCCTTGACCTAGGAGCAGTTCACACAGCTATTTATGGAGAGGTTTCTTCACATTACTCAGAGAGAGCCTATCGGAGGCAGTTTGAGCGCCTTCGGCAGGGTTCCATGACGGTCACCCAGTATGAGACCAGGCTTATTGACTTAGCTCGCCATGCTCTTGTTATACTCCTTACCGAGAGAGAGAGAGGGTTAAGAGGTTTATTGATGGCCTTATTCAGCTGATTCGTCTTCAGATGGCTAGGGAGGTTGGGAGTGATATAACTTTTCAGGAGACGACCAATGTGGCTCGGAGGATTGAGATGGTACTATCACAGGGGGGTGGTCATGGGGCAGACAAGAGGCCCTATCATTCAGGCAGATTCAGTTGTACCTCGTCTGGAGGTAGAGATTCATATATTAGAGGCCATCCTCCCAGGTCGTTTCAGTCAGCGCTCCAGGTTTCTCACAGTGCTTCAGGTGGCTGTGGTTCTCGCAGGTAGTATTCTGATCAGCAGTCCTACAATGCACCACCAACTCCTATCAGTACACCGCCGCTCCAGAGCTTTAGGGTGGTCATTCAGGCCACCATAGTCAGTCTTAGTTTCCTCAATCGCAGTATCCAGGTGGATGTTATGAGTGTGGTGAGTGTGGTCATATCCAGAGGGCTTGTCCGAGGTTGGTGGGTACTCAATCGCAGCAGCAGGGTCCCCGTGCTTTGATTCAGGTACCAGATGTTCCACAAACCACCTAGCCAGCTAGGGGCGGGGGTAGAGGTGCTAGAGGTAGAGGTACAGGATTTAGAGGTGGAGCTCAAACCGCCATAGGTGGAGGCCAGTCAGGCCGACCCAGAGATGTGGTTTAGGGTAGTGGGGAACAGCCCCGATGTCATGCCCTTTAGGTCAGGCCCGAGGCTGAGGCTTCAGATGTAGTCATTACAGGTACAGTTCTAGTTTGTGATAGAGAAGCTTTAGTATTATTTGACCCAGGGTCTACGTATTCATTTGTGTCATCTTATTTTTCACCGTACCTAGTCATGCCTAGTGAGCCATTGAGTGTTCCTGTTTATGTGTCTACACCGTTGGGTAATTCCATTGTGGTCGATCAAGTCCATTATTCTTGTGTTTTGGTGATTAGGGGTCTTGAGACTCGTGTAGACTTGTTGCTTTCAGATATGGTTGACTTTGATATTATATTGGGGATGGACTGGTTGTCACCTTACCACGCTATCTTGGACTGTCATGCCAAGACTGTGATCTTAGCTTTACCGGATATGCCTCATTTATAGTGAAGAGGTACTCCAGGTCATTCTACTCGCAGTGTCATTTCGTATGTGAAGGCTCGGTGTATGGTCGAGAAGGGGTGTTTGGCCTATTTCGCTTATGTTCGCGATTCTAGTGTTGAGGTCCCTTCTATTGATTTGGGTACCTATTGTTTAGGAGTTTCCTGAGGTATTTCCTTCAGACCTGCCAGGTATGCCACCCGATAGTGATATGGACTTTTGCATTGATTTGGCTCCGGGCACCCAGCCCATTTTTATTCCGTCGTATCGTGTGGCCTCACCTGAGTTGAAAGAGCTAAAGAAGCAGTTGCAGGATTTGCTTGAGAAGGGTTTCATTAGACCCAGTGTTTTGGCTTGGGGTGCGCCGGTGTTGTTTCTCAAGAAGAAGGATGGGTCAATCAGAATGTGTATTGATTACCGGCAATTGAACAAGGTAACAATCAGGAATAAGTATCCGCTGCCAAGGATTGATGATTTGTTCTATTAGCTTCAAGATGCCAAGGCATTTTCCAAGATTGACTTGAGATCTGGCTACCATCGATTGAGGATTAGGGCATCTAATGTCCCTAAGACAGCTTTCCGCACTCGGTACGGGCAATATGAGTTCTTGGTTATGTCATTCTGGTTGACAAATACCCAAACAACTTTTATGTATTTGATGAACCGAGTGTTCAAGACTTATTTGGATTCGTTCGTGATAGTGTTCATTGATGATATATTAATATATTCCCGCAGCCAGGAGGAGCACGAGCAGCACCTTAGAGTGGTTCTTCAGACTCTGAGGGATAGTCAGTTATATGCAAAGTTCTCCAAGTGTGAGTTCTGGTTGAGTTCAGTTGCATTTCTGGGTCATGTTGTGTCAGCATAGGGTATTCATGTTGATCCGAAGTCGATTGAGGCAGTCAAGAACTGGCCTAGACCAACATCAGCTACAGAGATTCGGGATTTCTTGGGATTGGCAGGCTACTATCATCGGTTTGTGGAGGGGTTTTCATCTATTGCAGCCCCGATGACCAGGTTGACCCAGAAGGGTGCCCAGTTTAGATGGTCGGATGAGTGTGAGGCAAGCTTTCAGAAACTCAAGACAGCTCTGACTACGGCATCGGTGTTGATTTTGCCCACAGGTTTAGGGCCTTATACAGTTTATTGTGATGTTTCTCGTATTGGGCTTGGTGCAGTGTTGATGCAGGAATGCAAGGTCATCGTCTATGCTTCACGGTAGATGAAGATTCACGAGAAGAACTATCCGGTTCATGATTTGGAGTTGTCAGCCATAGTTCACGCATTGAAGATTTGGAGGCATTATCTGTATGGCATGGCATGTGAGGTGTTCATGGATCACAAGAGTCTTCAGTATTTGTTCAAGCAAAAGGCATTGAATTTGAGGCAGATGAGGTTGTTGGAGTTGTTGAAAGATTATTATATCACCATTTTATATTATCCTAGAAAGGCCAATGTGGTGGCCGATGCATTGAGTAGGAAGTCAACCAGTATAGGCAGTCTTGCTTATATCCCGGTCGGCAAGAGGTCGCTTGCTTTGGATGTTCAGGGTTTAGCCAATCAGTTGTTGAGACTAGATGTTTTTGAGCCCAGTCGTGTGTTAGCTTGCGTGGTCGCTCGTTCTTCATTATTGGAGCATATTAATGACCGGCAGTATGACGATCCCCATTTGTGTGTCCTTAGAACACGGTGCAACGCGGAGGTGCCAGGCAGGTTACCTTAGATGATGATGGAGTTCTGAGATTGCAAGGTTGAGTTTGTGTGCCCAATGTGAATGGGCTCTAAGACTTAATTTTAGAGGAGGCCCATAGCTCTCGGTACTCTATTCATTCGGGCACCCGAAGATGTACCAGGATTTGCGGCAGCATTACTGGTGGCGTAGAATGAAGAAGGATATCGTTGCATATGTGGCTCCGTATTTGAATTTTTAGCAGGTTAAGTACGAGCATCAAAGACCTGGTAGTTTACTTCAGAGGATTGAGCTTCCCGAGTGGAAGTGGGAGCGGATCACTATGGACTTTGTTACCTGGCTTCCATAGACTCGGAAGAAGTTCGACGCAGAATGGGTCATTGTTCATAGGCTGACCAAGTCAGCACATTTCAGTCCTGTGTCAATCTCCTATTCTTTTGAGAGGTTGGCTGAGACCTATATTCGGGAGATTGTTCGCCTTCATGGTGTGCCCGTATCTATCATTTCAAATCGGGGTACGTAGTTTACCTCGCGCTTCTGGAGTGCAGTTTAGTAAGAGTTGGACACATGGGTTTAGTTGAGCACATCATTTCATCCCCAAACAAACGGTCAGTCCGAGCGGACTATTCAGATTTTGGAGGATATGCTCTGAGTTTGTGTTATTGACTTTGGAGGTTAGTGGGATCAATTTTGCCCTTAACAGAGTTTGCCTACAACAACAGTTACCAATCGAGCATTCAGATGGCTCCTTGTGAGGCTTTATATGGTAGGCGGTGTCGATCTTCAGTTGGATGGTTTGAGCCGAGAGAGGCTAGGTTGTTGGGAATGGATCTAGTTCAGGATGCCTTGGAAAAGGTCAGGATCATTCAAAATAGGCTTCGTATAGCCCAGTCCAGGCAAAAGAGTTATGCAGACCGCAAGGTTCGAGATGTGTCTTTTATGGTTGGTGAGCGGGTATTGCTCCGAGTGTCACCTATGAAGGGCGTGATGAGATTTTGGAAGAAGGGCAAACTTAGCCCTAGGTTCATTGGTCCTTTTGAGATTCTTAATAGAGTGGGAGAGGTGAATTATAGACTTGCATTACCGTCGAGATTATCATCCGTGCATCCAGTGTTTCATGTGTCTATGCTTCAGAGGTATCACGACGATCCAGCCCACGTGTTAGATTTCAGCACTGTCCAGTTGGACAAGGACTTGTCTTATGAGGAGGAGCCGGTGGCTATTCTAGACTGGCAGGTTCGTCAGTTGAGGTCGAAGAGTTTTCCTTATGTTCATGTTTAGTGGAGAGGTCAGCCTCCTAAGGCATCGACCTGGGAGTCCGAGTCCGATATGCAGAGCCATTATCCCCATCTTTTTCTCGACTCAGGTACTTCCTTCTTATGTCCCTTCAAGGACGAACGGTTGTTTTAAAGGTGGAGAATGTGATGACCCAAAGGGTCATCACCTGCTTTTAATTGAATTCTATGACTCCGAGGCCTTGAAAACCTCATTTAGAGTCACCTCGATTTATGTGCGTAGTTCGGGAGCGTCACCGAAAAGTTTAAATATGAATATCTTTGAAAAATGCTAGTTTTTAATACAAAATGAGTAAATTTGACTTCGGTCAACATTTTGGGTAAACGAACTTGTACCCGTGATCTGACAGTCCCGGGGGGTCCGTAGAAATATATGGGACTTGGGCGTATGTCCGGAATTGAATTCCGAGGTCCCAAGCTCGAGAAATGAAGTTTTAAGTGAAATTGTTTTTTGAAAATGTTCAAGGAAATTTAAAATGAAATCTTATTGGAAAGCGATAGTATCGGGCTCGTATTTTGGTTCCGGTGCCCGTTACAGGTCTTATATGTGGTTTAAGTCATTCCTGTAAAATTTGATTAAAAACGAACGTCATTTGACGTGATTTAGACTTCAATTTCTAAATTTGAAACTTGATGAAGTTTGAGAAAAAGGTTCTTGATTTTGAGGTTTGATTCATTGTTATTGAGGTTATTTTGGCGATTTGATTGCACGGAAAAGTTCGTATGATGTTGTTGACTTAGTGCGTGTGTTTGGTTAGGAGCCCCGAGGTCTCGGGTGTGTTTCAGATGTGTTTCAGAAAGTTTTGAACTAAAGAAAAGTTACAGAAAATGCTATCTTCTAGTGTTCAGTGATTTGCACTATGCGATCGCATAAGTAGGCTCACAATCACATAGATTAATTTAGGGGTCCTATTTTTATTATATACGATCGCATAATACTTCCGCGATCGCATTGAGTAAATTCAAAAGTTCAGAATTTATTCTATACGATCACATTCTTTTATCCGCGATCGCGATGCATTAAACCAAATCTGGGAAGAGGAGTCCTGATCTTCTATGTGATCGCAATGCTTGGTTCGTGATCGCAATGTCCAAATTTTCCTTACCCTATGAGATCGCATCACCTTCTTCGCGATCGCATAGACCATTTTTGCCCAGTGATTTTAAAATACCCAAACAGTAGCATTAGAGGATTTATCAAAATTTCACAAAAACTTTTCTTCTCCAAAGCCCTTAGGCGATCCTTGAAGAGATTCTTTACCATAATCTCTTGGGATAGTAATCTTTAACTTATTTTCTTCCATTTTCATCAACATCTGTTAGATTTCTAGGCTTAAAATATGGAATTAAAGGTAGAAAATTAGGGATTTGTGTAGAACTAAGACTTTTTGATTAATTGTGATTTAGACCTCATTTTGGGGTCAAATTCTGGAAATAATTATATATTTGGACTCGTGGGTGAATGGGTGATTCGATTTTGGTCTGAACGCCATTTTTGACCAAGCGGGCCCGGGGTCTATTTTTGGGTTTTTGGGAAGAATGATTGGAAAGCTATAATTAGGCATTGAATTCGAATTGTTTAGCATTTATTGATGTTATGAAGTCCTTTATGTATGGATACAATTTATTTGGAGCCGAATTCGAAAGGAAAGGCGGTAATTGAGGATTGAGTTGGCCGTGGAAGTTTGAGCTAAGTGTTCGGTCTAACCTTAGCTTGATGGATTAGGAGTTTAGTCATATTTGCTACTTGCTTCTTGTTGAGTACGACGTATAGGCATGGTGATGAGTATCTATACCTTGGTGTCGAGCATGACCGTGAGTGTTTAAACTAATACTTGTTGTTTTCTTGAATTCTACTATGGTTGCAATAGTGAGTAAATCCTTGGTATTTTGCAAACACTTAGTTTATTTTCTTGGAAGTTACTTATGAGATAGAAATGGTGATAACTGAGGTGATTAGGAGTTGAGTTGAGATTTGGTTATAGCTATTTCTCCCTTGCCGGGACGTATATACTTGTATTGTTTAGTTCCCTTGCCGGGATAGTATAATTTATGGCTAATC
This sequence comes from Nicotiana glauca, assembly GCA_026770625.1. Classification (NCBI taxonomy): domain Eukaryota; kingdom Viridiplantae; phylum Streptophyta; class Magnoliopsida; order Solanales; family Solanaceae; genus Nicotiana; species Nicotiana glauca. Next base: position 61,351 of record MU739519.1, read on the forward strand.
CCTTGCCAGGATTGTTGTCATGATTATTGTAAGTTGTCTATATTGAGCAGGTTGCACGCTGCAACATTTTTATTACCAAATATATATATGGATCGGGTCGCACGCCGCAACAGATATTATATTGGATCGGGTTGCACGCCGTAATAGATATTAGGTTTGATCGGATTGTACGTCACAACAGATATTATATTGGATCGGGTTGCACGCCGCAACAACTATATTTATATGGATCGGGTTGCGTGCCGCAACAGTAGTGTTATTGTATTTCTGTAGATACTGTACTGTTCTTTCATATATCTCTTTGGTTTCCGTTAGATTGATGTTGTTCCCCGAAGCATGTACTCACCTCCCTTTTTAAACTGCTTATTACCTATTTATTTTTCTGGAAAATATTATATAATTGCACAGGTTTATCTGGAGTCCAGTTCTAGCCTCACCGGGTTTAGGCCAGACACTTACCAGCATATGGGGTCGGTTGTGCTGATGCTACACTATCACGACCCCAACACCGGTCGTGATGGCGCCCAACACATTGCTAGGAAAGCCCGACCAATTTAACAACCTTAATCATTTTTATACAGTTCATGATCTAATTAACACAGATAAGTTACTAAGTCATAATACTGGAAATCTGAAATAGAGTTAAAACATGCGGAATCCCAAGCAACAATAATACTACACAGCTCGAAGAATCTGGTATTACAAGTCTGAGCCTCTAATACAGGTTTATCAACCTAATACATAACAGTCTTGGGAATACGGAATATAATTTTCTCTTAATTCCATACTCAAATTCTTAATCAAAATCCAAGATTTCTAATTTTCTAGGTTTTAATCAAAACCCCAAAGTTACACTAATCTTCATGCTTAAATCCATACATAATTGATATGTTTAACTCAAAAGTGATGGGGATAACTTACCTTGACATTGACGACGAAAATCCCCTCCTTGAAACTCTCCAAAATCGCCCAAGCCAAGAGAAATATGAGAGAAATGACCAATCCCCGACTTTAAATTAACCTTCTGCCTCCAGGGATTTTCGCTTCTGCAGAAATAATACCGCTTCCGTGGTCCCGATTTTGCGGAAAATATTCCGCTTCTGCGGTCCCTGGGCTCCAGCCTATTTTCGCTTCCGCGAAAAGCCAACCGCTTCTGCGGTTCTGCATCATCGGATCAAGGGCCGCTTCTGCAGTCCTGGCTGCCTTCACACTCGACCACTTTTGCGGCTTCCTCCTCACTTCTGCGGGGCTGCTTGTGCGGTCCCATTTCCGTAGAAGCAGAAATACCAGATACCAGTTGCTTCAGTTCTTCTTAAATTCCATGTTTCGATCCGTTAACCACCCGGAATCCACCCGAGGCCCCCGGGACCCCAACCAATCATACCAACCAATCCCAAAACACATTACGGACCTGCTCGAGGCCTCAAATCATATCAAACAATGCTAAAATCATCAATCGACTTCCAATTCAAGCTTTATGAACTTTGAACTTTCCAACTTCTGCTTCCGATGTTTAAACCTAACCAGGATAAAGCATCTCCCTTCAGGCTTCTCATGAAGAGCTTCATACAGATCTTCTCATCCCTTCCAACTATCGCAATGTGTCCTCAGGTGGACTCTGGGATCTCCTGTTCCATCAAATATTTCGAACTTGGGAGGTTTGTACCCCTCCGAAAGTTCAACATCTGGCTGAATGCATAGGTCTTAATAATTTAACCCTTCAATACTTTTGTTGCCTTCCACACCCTGAACTCGGCTGGTTAATTTCTTGATTTCTGCCGCTAAGTTCCTGATAAGGGAGTCTTTATCATCAGAATCAGGTTCATTTAAGATTGGTTGGGTGTAGTAGGCTACAGTATCCACAAAAATTGGAGTGTTGTGGAGATGGTCATTTGTGGAGTTCAGTGGCTCGGGAATGAGTAGTGGAGTGTTGTTGGGAGTGTGGCATGTGTTGCAGTGTTGGGTATGAGTGGGTTATATCTGTGGTTATGGGGAATTTTGTGGAGGTGCGGGATTCTGGGTGTTGACATCAGGAGCAGTGAGGGAAAATGATAGGTTCACAAAATTCCGAACCTGATCCAGCTCTTCTCGGAATTTCAACAGCTTTTGCTCCAGTTCAGTAGCAGTTTCCTTAGCAAACGGGGTACCCTGAGGCATTTCAATCTCCTTTCTAGTGCTTGGATCTCCCATTCTACATTTTTTCCTGTTCCGAATAGGACTTGAAGGAGAAGGAGGTAGAGGGCTCTTAGATCTACTGGTGTACGACGATGGTGCCAGAATGCATGAACTAACCTTTGGAGAGGGGAATAAAAGAAAAACAAAAAGGTAACAAGTTAGTGCGGGTTATAAGGAAAAAAATATTGCAGTATTTAAACACATTGTGCAAAAAAATGTAAATCGCGAGCGGACTAGTTCAACACCTACTTTTAGATAGGAAGTCCGTATTTGGCACACTCGAATGCAGTTATCAAAGACTGAGCCACTCTAATTAATGTGCTTTTATCTAAATAGGACAGAACTACTGATTGTAAAGGAATTGCAGAATAAGAGAAGTTTCAGGAAGAGATTGCGGACTTAACTCAGGAAAAGAGTTTTTAACGAGTTTTGGAAAAAACATACCGTTTTAGAAAAGAGTTGCTGAGTTTTAACAAAGAACTGAATCGTAGGTCGATTCAAAAGGGTTTATAAAGAACTTAAATAAGATTGATTTGGAAAATGCTTGTCAAGTTATCTGGAAAGTAGCAAGTTTCCAGAAAATATGCACCGAATTGATTATGAGAGAGTTTAAAGAGTTCAGAAAGCGTGTAAGATTGTTTTTTTTGCAAAGAAAAGCGGTACTGTTTTAGACGAGTAAGACAAATTTGATCTAAGGCTCCTATAGGCATGATTTCTATGAGTTGTTGATTTTAAACTCTTTTAAACATTAACAGACTTGTAAACATGATGCTGATTTTCATTAAAACCTAATGGTTTGCCTAATGTCATAAAGATGCATGTTCCTATAGCCATGGTAACTATATGCATGATTACAGAAAGTTAAGCATTAAATCCTATAGGCCTGGTGTCTATATGCATGAAAAGTAAATTAAGAATTAGATCCTATAAGCATGATTTCTTCTTGTGAATTTACACATATTAACAGTAAAGAGATCATATAGGAATGCTTTCTACCATTTTTGTGCATGAAAGTAAATCCCTCCCTGTTTACTAGATTCCCCGAGTTCATACAAGTTATTACAGACTCGTAAAAAATAAGACAGAAATTAAAATACATCAGAAGTTACAGCTGCATTCAAGGAGCCTAGTGCAAACTTAATATCTAACTATATGAGATTGAACCACTTTCGAGATCCAGATTTTCAAAGCCTCCTCTTCGTCCAGGGTGTTTCAAAGTTCCAAGGAAATTTAGGAATTCCAGGCATTACTTACACCCAAGATACCAATTAGAATAGGTTATAGTGCAGTGTGAAAAGGCCAGCTCTCCGGCGTCCAAGTTCAGAGGGAGCTCCACGGTCCCAAGTCAAGGCTCACAAGAGAGGGGCAGAACTTAATTTCTAAGAATGAGTGTAAGTGCAAAAGAAGGGATAAGGGGTACCCAGGCAGGCAGGTGATCATGCCTAGCCACAAAGCAGCCTGGCACACCCCTGACCGAACCTATTTAGCCAACAAACATGAGCATAAACCTACGAAGGTTAGACTATGGTCTGGACAGTGATTAGGACACTGCCAGACCAAGGTCTCAGGCTTAGAGCACACATAAGGGGAAAGAGAGTGGGAATTGATAGTGTTTGGGATTCAAGGAATCCAGTCCAGACAAATGAACAACAATGTTTGAGTATTGTCGTGCTTTATGAACCATAGCTCAACATATAAGGGTTTCAGGGATAGGGGATTCATATAAGAACAAAGGTGGCAAAGTTGCAGAAATGCAGTAAGAAACAAGAACAAAAGAACTGAAGTGTAAAACACATAGGGGAGAGGCAGTATTAAACTAAAGAGACATACCAGTTGCAAAGTAAACAGAAAGAGAAGCAGAACACTTCAGCCACAAAGAAACTAAAAACTAAATTTTGATTTCAGCAGAAAACTCGAATGCCTTTGAGAGAAATTTGAAAGTATTTGAGAAAGAGAAGTAGTGAGTATACTGTATGTGTTTGTTAGAAACTTCCTTTTTTTGAAGGAGCAGAGGGAGAGGTATTTATAGCTTTTTGAAAACGAGTAGAGTAAGGTAATAATTATAAATCCAACACAAATATGGGCATGATCACAAATCAAAATTAATTAGCATAAGACTCCCATTTAATCAGGGGATTCTTATTCAAACGGATACTAACAAGATCCAAATAAGGAAAGGAGAATCAATCTTGTAAGTAGAATGGCTGTTGCCATAAAAGAAATAGTAAAGTCATACAATAGGCAATTAAGTCTAAGTACAGGATTTGAAGTTGTTTTTGGAAAGATTTAGTGAGGCCAATCAAAGGAAGTGAATCAATTAAACTTTGACAAGCTAGTAAAATTGGGATCTCAGGGAAGGAAAAGTTTTTGAAATCAATTTCGAGTTAAAAAAATGAATCATAGGAGGAACTCAGTATATAATGCATGCACAAATATCAGACATCTGAGGCCAAGCTATATCAAAAGAAACATCATACAGAAATAGCATAGAGCAGACATTCAAAACATGCTAGTTAGGCTTCAGTGTGTAATAGAGAGAGAAGGAATCGAAAACCTGCAGAGAGTCGAGTGAGAATCATAATTGTAGAACATGTAGAGAAAATAAATATTGAAACAAGGAATCAAGTTGAATAATTTCAAACACACAAGCTGCACAAACAACCCCACAGGACTCGTATAGCCTCCCAAAGAGACTAGGGTTTTCAAATCAGTTGATTTTAGAGACAACAAGCAGGTGAAACAACAAGCAATTTCAAAGTTCAAAGTGAAAACCCCTAAAAATTAGGGTTTTAACTATTAATTAATAAACCAAGCAGATAGGCTCGGGAACTTAAGTAAATCCCCGAAATTAGGGGTTTTAACATCAAATAAACCTAGAGATGATAAGCGTATGAATCAAATGAAACCTTAACAAACAGACTCAAACAAAAATCACAAAATTAGGGTTTTCCAACATGCTTACTCAAATAAGGGAAACAAACCAGCAAAGTACAGAAACATGCCAAGAACAAGGGAGGAGATTCAAAATAACCTAACATAAAACCAATTAAAGGAACATAGAGTTTTAAAAGCAAAAAAAATTGGGGAAACTTCGAGAAACATGCTCAGAAAGTTCAAACAGACATAGATCTGGAGCAGATCAAAGCATAAGTTGAAGGAACCTTAGAGATAAAGTTTCATAAGAAACCCAGGAGATGGGAAAGGCTTTGAAAACTCCTTATCTGAGCAGGACAGTCGAAGATCGAGCTCGAATGGCCATGGCTGGCCGGACAGAGGTTGAAGATGACCGGAGAACAACCATCGAGCAAAAGCTTGGTCGAGACCCCTTCAAGTTCTAGTCATAGGACCTCATAGATGAGCACATAGAAGCCATGGGAGGCCGGTATAGGCCTCTGATGAGTATGGGAAGCCATGGATTAGGGTTTCAATGGGAGGCGACGGTTAGGGTTTGAGGTGAGTTGAGAGAGAGTTGAGAGAAGAGAGGAATCCAAGGGCGGCGTTTGGTGAGAAATAGGGCAGGGCAAGAGGTCGTTTGGAATTAAAAAGGAAAGGGGAGGTCTTGGTTGTTGATCAAAATGATCAACGGCTCAGATTTTTAAAAAAAGAACGGGCGGGTTTGGTTTAACAGGTACTGGGTCGGGTAGATTAGGTAATTGGGCTGAGTAATTTTGGGCCTCTAAAATTGGGTTAATTGGGGTTGCCAAATTGGCTATAATTGAAATGCAATTGAGGTCAAATCGTAAGTAGCGAATTTTCCCTTTTATATTTTATAAAATAGTAATACAGATTTTAAAAATAAATTAAGAGTACTGTGTAAATGAATATTATATAAATATTAATTTAAAAATACTGGGACTAATTTTATAAGCATAAAATACCATAAATTACAAGATAGGCTATAATTGCAACTATATGCAATTTAGCTTTAAAATAACAAATGAACTTGTAAAAATATGCGAAAGTTACCTTAATTATATTTTGGTGTAAATATAAAAATAAAATGAATTATTCACCAAAATGATAATTTTGGGAATAATTATTGGATTTTGTATAAAAATAGGTAATAAGTTGGTTTAAAAATCATTAAAAAATGCCAAAACTCTTGGGTGTGCATATATATGCACTAATATGCTATTTTGAAAATCTTTGGGTATAAAAAAAATACTTAAGTAAAAACTGGGTATCAACAGCTGCCCCTCTTTACCCGGAAAAGATGAAAGAGTTGTCAGGTAAAGATATGATGGCCAATTTTGACCGGGAGCGGTGATTTGAAAAGAGTTTGACCAAGCTCCAATTTCTGAGCCACCTACATATCCTTGGTTTTACAGGAATCAGGCGGTATGTAGTTCGGGAACCATTTGACGGAACATGCCGATGGCGATTTGAAAGAGATGGGCACGATGTTTAGTGGGCAAGAGGTGTTTGAAATTGGATCAGCGGTGGGAACTGGAGCGGGATCACTCATGCTGAGACGGTCATTGCTAGCCGATGTACCTGCAAGTAAGAAATACGGCCGTATATTGTGCATAAACTTAAATATGATGCAAGTTCCCGTTGGACCATGAATGCTGCCCTTGGACGGTTAGGATGACATCCTCGGACCATGATGTCCTGGGCCATGAAGCGCAAAGTTAAAGGATTCGCAGGCTATGAAATGATGTTCTCGGGCTATGATAATGGTGCCTCCAACCATGATGCCTTTGAATAATGATGTGCAGGATATAAAGTGGGTCCTCGGGCCATGGCATGGTGTTCTCGGGCTATGAAGATGATGCCTCCGAACAATGATGCCCTTGGATAATTTGGCGATATTTCAGCACATGAAATGCAAGATTTGGCGGTATTTTAATTGATGCAAAAGTGTAAATGGCGTTATTTCAGCCGACAGAGATTTAAATAAAGCAGCGATGTTTCAGCTGATGCAAAAGATGTAAAATGGCGATATTTTAGCCAATAGAACTTTAAACAAAGCGGCGATGTTTCAGCCAATGCAAAAGTAAAATGGCAATATTTCAGCCAACAGAAAGTGTAAGTATAGATGATGATGGAGATGCAATGGCGATCTTTTAGCCAATGTAGAATTTAGATAAAGTTTGGCGATATTTCAGCCAATTGCAAGACGTAAGTAAAAGGTGGCGATATTTCAGCCATGCAAGAGAGATAAGGTGGCGGTATTTCAGCTGAAGCAGGTGGAGGTAGAGCTTAACCTTGGAAGGCAGAAAGGTAGCCTTGTGCAGTACAAGAAAATGCAGGGTGGAGATAGTGCTTAGTCTCGAAAGGTAGAAAAGTAGCCTTATGCAATGCAAAAATGTAGATAGAGGCAACGCTTAGTCTCGAAAGGCAGAAAGGTAGCCTTATGCAATGCAAAAATGCAGATGGAGACAACGCTTAGTCTCGAAAGGCAGAACGGTAGCCTTATGCAATGCAGATAATGCAGATGGAGACAGTGCTTAGTCTCGAAACGTAGAAAGGTAGCGTTATGCGGATAATGGGGGATGAAGAAAACGCTTAGTCACGGAAGGCAGAAAGGTAGCCTTATGCAATGCAAGAATGCAGCTGGAGACAACGCTTAGTCTTGGAAGGCAGAACGGTAGCCTTACGCAATGTAGATAATGTAGATGGAGACGGCACTTAGTCTCGGAAGGTAGAAAGGTAGCCTTATGCAGATAATGCAGATGGAGACAATGCTTAGTTTCGAAAGGCAGAAAGGTAGCCTTATGCAATGCAATAAAATAAAAGGACGGATAGTATTGAGATTTCTTAGCTGATTGCTGTTCACGATGTCGTGACTGTACGGAGAGCGCTTGCGGATAAATGATCACTCTGAGGAGTTACGTTCTTGCGAAAGTATGTGTATATAAATATACCTGACAATATCGTAAGTCGATTGCCTGCGTCCAAAGAAAAATCGTGAGTTTTTAAGGGGGGAAAAGTTAGTTCATTTTCCCCTGGCTTCCGGCGTTGCGTATCATTGGGGTAGCGTTCCTAAACAACAGTAATTCGAACAATAATTACCCATGATTTAGTAAATATAATGCAAGTAGAAAATAGTTTTCTTTAGATGAACCAACGACTGCGACGTTGTTCAAGACATTGCAACCTCTCTTGCTCTAGAATTTTGAGGGTCCTCCTCAAAATTCTTCCCCAATTCACTAGGCTGGCACCTCTAACGACTGTGCTGAATGACTGAAGAATCAATTCGAAATTTTGAGGGTCCTCTTCAAAATTCTGCCCCAGTTTACTAAGGTGGCATTCCTGGCGATGAGTGGCTGAAACTAATTTCGGAATTTTGAAGGTCCTCCTCAAAATTCTGCCCCAGTTCCAATAGTAGGTGGAAAATGAAATTTTACTAAATTGTGACCGAACCCATAGGGCTGCCTACGTATCCCCTCTTAAACGGTGATCAGGTCAGGCGTAGTTCAAATTACATCATAAAGGAAATCATAGTGGTTACACATAGTATCGTTTCACTACATCTGAGTTGATTGGCTTTGGCCAAACTTCTCCGTCCATTTCTGCGAGGATAAGGGCTCCTCTAGTTAGAACTCAGTGAACCATGTACGGACCTTGACAGTTGGGAGAGAATTTTCCTTTGGCTTCATCTTGATGTGGGAATATCTCCTTCAACACCAGCTACCCCGGTGTAAACTTCCTTCGCTTAACTCTTTTGTTGAAGGCTCTGGACATTCTGTTCTGATACAACTGATCGTGGAAAACTGCATTTATTAAGGGCTAACTGCTCGTAGCGACCTTTTACCCATTCTGCGTCGCCCAACTCTGCTCTTGTATGATTCTCAAGGAGGGAATTTGTACCTCGGCGGGGATGACCGCCTCTGTACCATAAACCAGCATGCATGGGGTTGCTTCGGTCGATGTGTGGACCATGGTGTGGTATCCCAGTAAGGCGAATGATAACTTCTCTTGCCATTGTTTGTGACTTTCGACCATCTTCCTTAGTATCTTCTTGATATTCTTGTTGGCTGCTTCTACAGCTCCATTCATCTGAGGCCTGTAAGATGTAGAATTCTTGTGTTTGATCCTGAATGCCTCACACATTGTTTTCATCAAATCGCTATTGAGATTGGAACAATTATTAGTGATGATTGATTCCGAAATTCTGAATCGGCAAACAATACGGTCACGGACGAAATCTGTCACAACTTTCTTGGTCACTGCCCTGTACGATGCTGCTTCAACACATTTAGTAAAATAATCAATTGCCACCAAGATGAACCTATGCCCATTTGATGCGGCAGGCTCGATAGGTCCAATGACATCCATTCCCCAGGTGGAGAATGGCCAAGGCAAGCTTGTTGTAGTAAGCTCGTTTGGAGGAACCTTTATCATATCTGCATGTATCTCACAGTGATGGCATTTACGAACATACTGGATACAGTCTGTTTCCATAGTCATCAAAAAATATCCTGCTCAGAGTATCTTCTTTCCTAAGACAAAGCCATTCATGTACGGCCCGCAGGTCCCTGTGTGCACTTCGTCCAATAGTCTGGACGCTTCTTTTGCTTCGACATACCTTAGTAAACCCAAATCGGGAGTTCTCCTAAACAGGATTCCCCCACTGTGAAAGAAGTTGTTGGATAATCTCCTTAGTGTGCGCTTCTGAGTGGCATTGGCAAGTTCTGGCTATTCTCCTGTTGTCAAGTACTCTTTGATGTCGTGGAACCATGGTTTTCCGTACGCTTCTTCCTCAACGTGAGCACAATAAGCCGGCTAATCATAAATCTTTACTAGGATGGGATCAATGAAGTTCGTATCTGGATGTTGGATCATGGATGACAGAGTAGCCAATGCGTCAGCGAACTCGTTCTGGACCCTAGGGACATGCTAAAATTCCGTCTTTGTAAGTCTTTTCCTTAATTCCTGTATGTGATGCAAGTAGGGGAGTATCTTAGAGTTCTTGGTTGCCCGCCATTCTCAAACTTGATGTAAGAGCAAGTCTGAATCCCCGATCATTAGCAACTCCTAAATTTTCATGTCAATGGCCATCTTGAGCCCTAGGGTGCAAGTTTCGTATTCAGCCATATTATTTGTGCAGGGGAATCTGAGCTTGGCAGATACTGGGTAATGCTGGCCAATTTCTGATACTAGGACTGCTCCTATGCCAACTCCTTTGAAATTTGCAGCTCCGTCAAAAAACAACCTCCAACCATAGTAGGATTCTGCAATATTTTCTCCTACGACGGACACTTCTTCATCAGGAAAATACGTTTTTAGTGTTTGTATTCTCCGCCAATACGATTCTCGGCAAGGTGATCTGCTATGGCTTGACCCTTGATTACTTTCTAAGTCACGTAAACAATGTTGAATTCACTCAGCAAGATATGCCACTTGGCGAGCTTGCCAGTGGGCATGGGCTTCTGGAAGATATACTTCAGTGGGTCCATCCTGGATATGAGATAAGTAGTGTAGGCAAAGAAATAATGCCTCAATTTCTGAGCTACCCAAGTCAGAGCAGAACAGGTGCGCTCCAATAAAGAATATCGAGCCTCGTACGGGGTGAACTTCTTACTGAGATAGTAGATGGCTTGCTCCTTCCTCCCTGTTTCATCATGTTGCCCAGAACACAACCGAATGCTCCATCCAAAACTACGAGATAAAGCAATAGAGGCCCCCTTGGATCGGGCGAAACCAAGAGTGGTGGCGTTGATAGGTATTCCTTGATTCTGTTGAAGGCTTTCTGGCAATCGTCAGTCCATTTAGTAGCAACGTCTTTCTTTAACATTTTATAGATGGGTTCACAAATGACTGTGGACTGAGCTATAAACCGGCTGATATAGTTAAGTCTTCCCAAGAAACTCATCACGTCCTTCTTGTTCTTTGGCGGTGGCAACTCTTGAATGGCTTTGACTTTTGATGGGTCCAGTTTTATTCCTCGACGAGTCACAATGAAACTGAGTAATTTTCCAGCAGGAACCCCGAATGCAAACTTGGGGGGATTCAGTTTCAGATTGTACCTCCTTAGTCTGTTGAAGAACTTTCTCAGATCTTCCATATGATCAGTGGCTTTCTTGGATTTGACGATGACATCGTCCATATATACCTCAATCTCCTTGTGTATCATGTCGTGAAAGATAGTAGTCATGGCTCTCATATAGGTGGTACCAGCATTCTTTAACCCAAACGGCATCATTTTGTAACAATACATCCCCTATGGCATGATGAAAGCCGTTTTATCTGCATCTTCCTTGTACATCCATATCTGGTGGTATCCGGCGAAACAATCAACTAAAGACTGCAACTCATGCTTGGCGCAGTTGTCGATAAGAATGTGTATGTTTGGCAAGGGGAAGTCGACTTTGGGACTGGCCCGGTTAAGATCCCGGTAGTCGAAACAAAATCTAACTTTCCCATCTTTCTTTGGTACTGGCACAATGTTGGCTAACCACGTTGGATATTCTACCACCCTGAGAACTTTGGCTTTGACCTGCTTAGTAACCTCTTCTTTGATTTTCAAACACTCCTGTCGGGTTTGAATTTTTTGAGCTTCTGTTTTACCGGCAGACAAGTTGGATCTGTTGGCAATTTGTGAGCTACAATGGACGTGCTGAGACTAGTCATATCATCATACGACCAGGAAAATATGTCCTCATATTCCTTTAAAAATTTCGTATATACTTCCTTTTCTGATGGTGACAGGTGAACACTAATGCGAGTTTCTTTGACATTTTTTGTATCCCCTAAATTAATGACCTTAGTTTCTTCCAAGTTAGACTTAGGTCTATTCTCAAAATTCTCAAATTCTCTGACGACCTCTTCAGGTATCTCATCTTCTTCTGAGTCTATGTCCTTTTGTTGCGTAGTTTCATTGCAAGTCACAATCGTTGGTTCATCATCAAGGTAAGTAATAGTAATGCTGTGTAAAAATAGAGCAAACGATAGAGAAAATAATAAGAGCGAGATATATGATAAACTGAAATGCTTTGATTAAATTAATAATTGTTTGAAACATCGGAGCTCTTTTTGAAATTAAAGACAATGCGGAAAGAAAATAAACTAGTAAAGTAAGCTTAAAAAAATGAGATTCATGGTGCCTTTGTTTAGCCTTGCTACCCTGAAGCCTTCCGGGCCCTGCCGGTCCTAATTGACCAATTGCTGAGGCGGTCTCCTCGGTTCACAGCTTGTATAGAAGGGCCTTCCTCCCCTTCCTCCTGGAAAAGAACACAGCAGTCCATGTCATCATCCTCCAGAAACAGATTCTTCATGGCTGCCAATGCTTTATCTTCCTCTGACCCATATATAGTATCTACCGGCTGGAAGGTTTGCTCAAGGCTAGGTATCGGAAGCTCCAATGGATAGTAGGGACCGTGCCATGGTGGCGACCAACTCTGGAATTCTTCCCAAGTATAACCGTACCCTAATCCAAATGTAGTACCATGCTTATTTAGTTTGATGGGCTTAGTGATCCCAAAAATATTTTTTCCAAGTCCATTTCCCGGCTCGTACCCACACCAATTCAGGATAGTTTCGATCTTGTTATCCCACCACTTATCCTTATCTACAGCGTTGACCCTTTCGATATGGTGGTATATTTCTCCGCCTATTCTCCTTATGCCTCCAATCATTGGGATGGTCTGGCGACTATATATGGGGTTACTACCATCGCCATGAATAATAACCTCCGGTGATTCCATTCGAACTTCACCGCCTAATGCAGGGTCGATGCTACAGTTCTAGCAGTATGGATCCAGGGCCGTCCTAAAGGCAGAATGTAGCACGTTGGGACGTCTATTACTTGGAAGTCTACGTCGATCCATGTTGGCCCCATTTGTAAGCATAGGCTGATTTCTCCAATAGTAGATCTCTGGGACCCATCGAAGGCCTTGAAATTGATAGCCCCATCCTTGATCTCGTGCAGGATCTTTGCCAAAGTTCTGAGAGTTATCAGCGGATAGATGTTGAGGCTTGATCCTCCATCAATCAGGACTCTAGTGATGAAATAATCTTCGCATTATATGGTGATGTGCAGTGGCTTGTTGTGGCTCAATCCTTTCGGTGGCAGCTCATCTTCGTGGAAGGTTATTTTATGGCTCTCCAGCACTTGCCCTACCATATTCGCCATTTCACCCCCGATTATATTGCTGGGCATATAAGCTTCGCTCAGTATCTTCATCAGGGCATTCTTGTGAGCGTCAGAACTCTGTAAAAGAGCTAGGATAGAGATCTGTGTTGGTGCTTTGTTCAACTGTTCAGCGACAGAGTACTCCTTAGCCTGTATTTTCCTCCAAAGATCGTCGAGCCCAGTTTCGATAGGCCGTCCTGGGGCTTGCTTACTGGACTCGGCTAAGTGCTCCGGGGTGTAAACCCTGCCTGTTCTAGTCATTCCTTGCGCAGCAGTTGTTTCTCCTGCCTTGGTCTTTCCTTTCCTCCTATCTTCAGCAGTGTAATCCCATGGTATGGCATTTGAGTGGAACGGTGTTATGTCTGTAATTACCACAAGAATAGGCACCTTTGGTGGTAACACAACAACTTCAAAGGGTGCAGGTGCCCTTGGAACTCGAAATTCATCCTCAATTCGCCCGGGCGCTTTTGCAGAAGGAGGCGCTTCAAATTCAAAGGGTATAGACATATTTACTTCATCATCCCTGGAGGGCTGATTCTGCACAACAATTGGGTTAAGTTTAACCATCGGTTTCTTTAGTTCATCCCCCTCAACAATCAAACCTATCGACCCTTTGGGGTCCCAATCATGTTCGATCTCGATCATGTGAATGTCTCCACCTTTTTGGTCAGGCAGAGGGTTGTTACGAATATTAGGAGTAGGCTATTTTGCTACTATGACCTTATTGTCGATCACAGTTTGAATCTTGTCCTTCAATGAGCGGCACTCGTCAAGGGTGTGTCCCTTCATGCCGGAATGATACGCATAGATTTTTTTTGGGTTGACCCACTGGGAGGGATTTTCTGGGGTTTTGCCTGGGATAGGAGTGACATAACCAGCAACTCTAAGTCTCTCATATAGCTGGTCAATTGGTTCAGCGATGGCTGTGTATTGTCTGGGAGGTTTGCGGTCAAAATTTGGCCTGGGTCTTGGAAAATTTTGATGGGTGGGTAGTGATTGGTAGTGAGAGGGTTGAGCGTTATAAGCTTGGTAAACAGGTGCTGATTGAGAGTATCTGGGTGAGGTGGGTTGATATGTGAGAGGTGGAGAGTATTGGTAAACGAGAGGTGTATAGAAGGGTGCGGGTGCTTGGTAATTCGGGATGGGCTGATATGCAGGTGGAGGTGATGGGTAAGTGTGGTATTTTGGTGGTGATTTGGCTCCATGTGCGACCATTACGGCACTCACATCCTTCTTTTTGGATGTGCCACCAGTCTATAAATCCTTATTGGTGGCCTGTAGTGCTTCAAGATTCGTAACCATACCATTCTTAATGCCCTCTTTGATTCTTTCTCCAAGCTTGATGATATCGGAGAACTTTTGACCCTTGATCAGCATCAACCTCTTGTAATATTGGGGATCTTGAGCCCGGACGAAGAATCTATTCATTTGATCTTCTTCTAGGGCCGGCTTGACCTTTGCAGCTTCTGACCTCCAACGAGTACCATACTCACGGAATGTTTAGGTGGGCTTCTTCTTCAAATTCTGTATATAGAATACATGTGGTGCATTTTCTGTATTAAATCGGAATCTGTCCATGAAATCTGATGCCATGCCTACCCAGCTCGTCCATTTCTTGGGGTCCTGGCTGATGTACCAGGATAAAGCATCTCCCTTCAGGCTTCTCATGAAGAGCTTCATACGGATCTTCTCATCCCTTCCAACTCCAACCAACTTATCGCAATATGTCCTATGGTGGACTCCGGGATATCCTGTTCCATTAAACATTTCAAACTTGTGAGGTTTGTACCCCTCCAGAAGTTCAACATCTGGCTGAATGCATAGGTCTTCATAATTTAACACTTCAATACCTTTGTTGCCTTCCTCGCCCTGAACTCGGCTGGTTAATTTCTTGAGTTCTGCCGCTAAGTTCCTGATAAGGGAGTCTTTGTCATCAGACTCATGTGCATTTAAGATTGGTTGGGTGTAGTGGGGTACAGTATCCATAAAAATGGGAGTGTTATGGAGATGGTCATTTGTGGCGTTCAGTGGCTCAGGAATGAGTAGTGTTGTATTGTTGGGAGTGTGGCATGTGTTGCAGTGTTGGGTATGAGTAGGTTGTATCTGTGGTTGTGGGGTATTTTGTAGAGGTGCGGGATTCTGGGTGTTGACATCAGGAGTAGCGAGGGAAAATGATAGGTTCGCCAAATTCCGAACCTGATCCAGCTCTTCTCGGAATTTCAACAGCTTTTGCTCCAGTTCAGTAACAGTTTCCTTAGCAACCGGGGTACCCTGAGGCATTTCAATCTCTTTTCTGGCGCTTGGATCTCCCATTCTACCTTTGTTCCTGTTCTGGATAGGACTTGGAGGAGGAGGAGGTGGAGGACCCTTGGAACTACTGGAGTATGACGATGGTGCCAGAATGCATGAACTAACCTTTGGGGAGGGAAATAAAAGAAAAACAAAAAGGTAACAAGTTAGTGCGGGTTATGAGAAAAAAATATCGCACTATTTAAACACGTTGTGCAAAAAAATATAAATTGCGTCCTAATTTTGGTGCCTCTTTGTGCCCGAGGTAGGCCTAGAGACAAATAGTTTTGGAGAACTTATAATGCTAAATGCCTCATTTTATTGCTAAAAACAAGACGAATCCAAAACGACTCTAAACAATGGAAAGTAAAAATGTCACTAGTGGCCATTGGCCTTATTACATCATTAAAGCAAAATAAAAGACTCCTAACTACTTGGTCCAGAAGGACCTTCCCCAGATTTGGCATCTTTGTCTCCCTCGAACAGCTTTACTAGCTCGCGTAGTCCTAGCAGCAAATAAGCTCGGGCCAGATGTCCACCAGCATTTCCTTCAGCGTTTTGACAATCTTCAATTCTTTTGATGAACTTCCCTTCCACATCTACTAGACCATGCTCCCAATACCCTAGTCACTTGTTGGCGCTGACAACCATGTCTTTCCACTCCTCAATCAGCTTCTGATGGGCTTATTGTATTTCTCAGTGCTTATTTTCACACTCTCGAATTCTCTTGCGCAATTGATTATACTTAAATCGTGCTTTAGCATGCTCGTCGATAATTCTGTGACCTCGAACGAATCCTGGCTGACCCATGCCATTGTTTTCTAACCAACCCGGATAGTGCGGCGCACAACCGGCATGATACCTGTCCGGTTCAATAGATTCTTTCCCCAAAACGAGTTTGCAATGCCACAAATGCTGAGCTTGGCACCTGTGAGGGCTATCATCGTCCTGAAAATCAGCCCTGAAGTGGCTCATTTTGTCGACCCTTTGTATGATTTGCTTTGTTCCAGCCTGCCTCGTGGCTCGAAGAGGAACGTAGGGATAAGTTCCTCTCAGACCAATTAGTATGAGAAATGGTGCGTCTCGGGATCGAACAATGAACTCATACGTGGGGAACCTCTCAAACATCCATTGTACCTGGTTTTCTTTCAGATTTTCGAACAATTCTACCCATCCTCTGGCGTCCTCTAGTTGAGCGAACATTTTAGGCATATAATTCATACACCTTGGCTGGTGAAAGGCGATGTGGTCATCCCAATCTCTGCGTAGGATCTCTTGTCGGTATTCCCCTTTTTGGAGGTGTTCCATAAGCCATAGTTGAAGTAACAAGTTGCAACCCTCAAAATGACTGCCCTCTTGTTGACAGTTGTTCAAGGCACGGTATATCTCGGTGACGATCATGGGCACTATGCTGAAAGTTTGCCCCCCAATCCCTTCCATCAAAGTCTTAGTTACCATGGCTAGTCTGGTATGGATCCTACCCTTCTTCATAGGGAACACCATCATTCCCAAAAAGCAGAACATAAAAATGAAGACCCTTCTATGGATATGCCCCAATGGGGTGATGGCGAACTCGTCTGAATACGTACGGTATGAATTGCTCTGGTCGTACCTTTCGTATAGATAGTCAAATGGGATGTAAGAGTCTTTCAAACATGTTAAGTCTGGGTTATTCTTCAGTCCCATCATCTTAAGGAAGCCCCTTCCTTTGTGATTCTCTGGCATAAGCAAACCCGGAGTCTCCCAAGGAATACCAGCTAAACCTCCTATTTCTTCAAGCAAAGGAGTCATTTCAAGGTCACCGAAGCGGAACACGGATTTGTCACTATCCTAGAACAATATTGCAGCCTCTATGATTCTCTGGTTAGGCTGAATCTTTAGAAGAGAGGGCAAATTCCACAAGTATTTGCCGACGAGTGTCTGATCGTTGGAGTGTAGGCCTTTCCACCGATTCAGAAGTCTTGGATGAATGTTGGTTACCATACCAAATCTGGGGACTTCATGCCTCATTTTCTGCAGAACAAAATGTTAGGCCCTTACCCCCACCGGACTCGACTATTTAAACCAAAAATTAGCATAGCAAGCACTTTAGTTCTCCAAATAAATGCACAGAATATGGAGGTGTCCGTTTGGGTTTCAAGGAAACCCGGTGGACTTTGGATAAGCCTATCTTAATAAGACTTTATGTGGACAACATAACTGACTCGGCTAGGTTTGACCATGATGCATGTACAGTTCAAACGGGGTGAGGTTTCTATTGAGGTATTAGACAGGTAACCTTGAGCGGACAACTCAAGAGGGAAAGGCACGGAACCGTCGACTGCATCACTGATCGACTAGTTTTACCACAAATATGCCTTTGCCAAATTTAGGGGGTGATAGTATTGGAAGAGCGCAACTACTCATTATAAGAGTTTCTATAGTATTTGTTTTGCACGAGTGGAATATGATGTTGAAAATGCAGTTTACAAGAATGAAACAAATTGACATGTATTTTCACGTTCATACAATAAAGTTTACAATGATTGCTCAAAATTACAACAACATTGACGGGAAAGTGGTAAACGAAAGTAATTAAAGAAAAAGAAACAAAAGAAACAAGACAGTTTCAAATAAAGTCATTAAACAAAATCAATAAAGTCACATATAGCATGCAATGGTAAAAGCCTAAAGAGTCCCCAGCAGAGTCGCCATGCTGTCGACGCCCCCTTTTTCTCGCGAAATCGGGTTTACGACATTTGGGAGGACAACTCTATTCCCATTTAGGAATTGGTTTTTTGGATTTGGAGAGTCACCACCTAATGATTATAGTGCATTAGGACACTTTAAGAAAGAATTTGAGATGAAAACCAGAGTTTGGGTAAGGGCTAGAAATAATCTCAAGGGGAAGGTTTTAGGCACCCCTCAAGATCCACTAGTGTGGTTCTCGGCCATGCTACAATTGTGACTTTAAATGCAAACAAACAAGTAGACAAGCAAGAATTGAAAATATGAGAATATTTCACATAACAGTTACAAATAAGAAAGCACAAAAAAAAAGGATAAAAGAGCTGAAATTTGGAAGGAAGCTGTTTGTGATTAAAGAAGAGATACACAAGTAAAGGGAAGGGTCAAATAATTGAGGCAAGTAATTTCAAAAGAAATGAAAAGAAGCGGAAGTTTAAAAATTGGACAGCTTTTTGAAAACCTGAAAATAACAACTAGTAAAGAGGGAGGGGGAGATCCTAGGTTTATACATCACATGGATCATCCACACAACACCGGTACCCAATTTGTATGCATAGTGTTATCGTGTGATCATCATCTCCATATCTACCCTTCCTACCCCGTTAAGGTATTAAAGTGCGGAATGGTATCATTACTTATTGCACGCTATTACCCGCCCCAATCCTATCAGTCCCGGAGGCAAATGGACTACTTATCCTAAAGGAAAAGAGATTTTGGGCTTTTAGAAGTTTTCAAAGGACAAAATACTAAGGCGTCAACCAAACCACATAAGTGAAACAAAAGGGAAAACAGATAAGCAAGCAAGGCTCACATAAACCTCCTTAAACCAGATAAATAATATAGTTTAGCATGTCTTGCAAGTACTAGTTTGGTCTTAAATTAAAGTGCGAGCGGATTGGTTCAACACATACTTCTAGACAGGAAGTCCGAATTAGGCTCACTCAAATGCAATTGTCAAAGACTGAGCCACTCTAATTAACGCGCTTTTATCTAAATGGGTCAGAACTACTGATTGTAAAGGATTTGCAGAATAAGAGAAGTTTCAGGAAGAGATCGCAGACTTAACTCAGGAAAAGAGTTTTTTACGACTTTTGGAAAAACATACCATTTAAGAAAAGAGTTGCTGAGTTTTAACAAAGAACTAAATCGCAGGTTGATTCAAAAGGGTTTATAAAGAACTGAAATCAGATTGATTTGGAAAATGCTTGTCAAGTTATCAGGAAAGTAGCAAGTTTCCAGAAAATATGCACCAAATTTATTATGAGAGAGTTTAAAGAGTTCAGAAAGCGTGTAAGATTGTTTGTTTTGGCAAAGAAAAGAGGTACTGTTTTAGACGAGTGAGAAAAATTTGATCTAAGGCTCCTATAGGCATGATTTCTATGAGTTGTTGATTTTAACCTCTTTTAAATGTTAACAGACTTGTAAACATGATGCTGTTTTTCATTAAAACCCAATGGTTTGCCTAATGTCATAAAGATGCACATTCCTATAGGCATGTTAACTATATGCACGATTGCAGAAATTTAAGCATTAAATCCTATAGGCTTGGTTTCTATATGCATGAAAAGTAAATTAAGCATTAGATCCTATTGGCATGATTTCTACTTGTGAATTTACACATATTAACAGTAAAGAGATCCTATAGGCATGCTTTCTACCGTTTTTGTGCATGAAAGTAAATCCCTCCCTGTTTACTAGATTCCCCGAGTTCATACAAGTTATTACAGACCCGTAAAAAATAGGACAGAAATTAAAATACATCAGAAGTTACAGGTGCATTCAAGGAGCCTAATGGAAACTTAATATCTAACAATATGAGATTGAACCACTTCCGAAAACCAAATTTTCAAAGCCTCCTCTTCGTCCAGGGTGTTTCAAAGTTCCAAGGAATTTTAGAAATTCCAGGTATTACTTACACCCATGATACTAATTAGAACAGGTTATAGTACAGTGTGGAAAGGCCAGCTCTCCAGCGTCCAAGTTTAGAGGGAGCTCCACGGTCCCAAAGCAAATCTCACAAGAGAGGGGCAGAACTTAATTTCTAAGAATGAGTGTAAGTGCAAAAGAAGGGATAAGGGGTACCCAGGCAGGCGGGTGGTCATGCCTAGCCACAAAGCAGGCTGGCACACCCCTGACCAAACCTATTTAGCCAATAAACATGAGCATAGACCTATGAAGGTCAGACCATGGTCTGGACAGTGATTGGGACACTGCCAGACCAAGGTCTTAGGCTTAGAGCACACATAAGGGGAAAGTGAGTGGGAATTGATAGAGTTTAGTATTAAAGGAATCCAGTCCAGACACATGAACAACAATGTTTAAGTATTGTCATGCTTTATGAACCATAGCTTAACATATAAGGGGTTCAGGGATAGGGGATTCATATAGGAACAAAGGTGGCAAACTTGTAGAAATGCAGTAAGAAACAAGCACAAAAGAACTGAAGTGTAAAACACATAGGGGAGAGGCAGTATTAAACTAAAGAGACATACCAGTTGCAAAGTAAACAGAAAGAGAAGCAGAACACTTGCAGCCACAAAGAAACTAACTTATGATTTCAGCAGAAAACTCGAATGCCTGTGAGAGAACTTTGAAAGTGTTTGAGAAAGAGAAGTAGTGAGTATACTGTATGTGTTCGTTAGAACTTCCCTTTTTTGAAGGAGGAGAGGGAGAGGTATTTATAGCTTTATGAAAACAAGTAGAGTAAGGTAATAAGTACAAATACAACAAAAATATGGGCATAATCACAAATCAGAATATGGTAGCATAAGACTCCCCTTTAATCAGAGGATTCTTATTCAAACGGATACTAACAGGATCCAAAGAAGCAAAGGAGAATCAACCTTGTAAGCAGAATGGCTATTGCCATAAAAGAAACAATAAAGTCATACAATAGGCAATTAAGTCTAAGTACAGGATTTGAACTTATTTTTGGAAAGATTCAGTGAGGCCAATCAAAGGAAGAGAATCAATTAAACTTTGACAGGCTAGTAAAATCGGGATCTCAGGGAAGGAAAAGTTTTTGAAATCAATTTCGAGTTAAAAGAAATGAATCATAGGAGGAACTCAGTATATAATGCATGCACAAATAGCAGACATGTGAGGCCAAGCTATGGCAAAAGAAACATCATATAGAAATAGCATAGAGCAGACATTCAAAACATGCTAGTTAGGCTTCAGTGTGTAATAGAGAGAGAAGGAATCGAAAACATGCGGAGTGTCGAGTCATAATCATAATCGTAGAACATGTAGAGAAAAGAAATGTTAAAACAAGGAATCAAGTTGAATAATTTCAAACACACAAGCTGCACAAACAACCCCACAGGACTCGAATAGCCGCCCAAAGAGACTAAGGTTTTCAAATCAGTTGAGTTTAGAGACGACAAACAGGTGAAACAACAAGCAATTTCAAAGTTCCAAGTGAAAACCCCTAAAAATTAGGGTTTTAACTATTAATCAATAAACCAAGCAGATAGGCTCAGGAACTCAAGTAAATCCCCAAAATTAGGGTTTTTAAAATCAAATAAACCTAGAGATGATAAGCGTATGAATCGAATGAAACCTTAACAAACAGACTCAAACAAAAATCACAAAATTAGGGTTTTCCAATATGCTTACTCGGATAAGGGAAACAAACCAGCAAAGTATAGAAACATGCCAAGAACAAGGGAAGAGATTCAAAATAACCTAACATAAAACCAGTTAAAAGAACATAGAGTTTTAAAAGCAAAAAAAATTGGGGAAACTTCGAGAAACATGCTTAGAAAGTTCAAACACACATAGATCTGGAGTAGATCTAAGAATAAATTGAAGGAACCTTAGAGCTAGGGTTTCATAAGAAACCCAGGAGATGGGAAAGGCTTTGAAAATTCCTAATCTGAGCAGGACAGTCGAAGATCGAGCTCGAATGGTCATGGCTGGCCGGACAGAGGTTGAAGATGACCGGAGAACAGCCATCGAGCAAACGCTTGGTCGAGACCCCTTCAAGGTCTGGTCATAGGACCTCAGAGATGAGCACATAGAAGCCGTGGGAGGCCGGTATAGGCCTTTGATAAGTATGAGAAGCCATTGATTAGAGTTTCAATGGGAGGCGGTGGCTAGGGTTTGAGGTGAGTTGAGAGAAGAGAGGAATCCAAGGGCGGCGTTTGGTGAGAAATAGGGTAGGGCAAGAGGTCGTTTGGAATTAAAAAAGGAAAAGGGAGGTCTGGGTTGTTGATCAAAACGATCAACGGCTCAGATTTTTTAAAAAAGAATGGGCGGGTTTGGTTTAACAGGTACTGGGTCGGGTAGATTAGGTAATTGGGCTGGGTAATTTTGGGCCTCTGAAATTGGGTTAGTTGGGGTTGCCAAATTGGCTATAATTGAAATGCAATTGAGGCCAAATCGCAAATAGCCAATTTTCCCTTTTATATTTCATAAAATAGTAATACAGATTTTAAAAACAAATTAAGAGTACTGGGTAAATGAATGTTATATAAATATTTATTTAAAAATGCTGGGACTAACTTTATAAACATAAAATGTCATAAATTACAAGATAGGCTATAATTGAAACTATATGCAATTTAGCCTTAAAAATACCAAATGAACTTGTAAAAATATGCGAAAGTTACCTTAATTATATTTTGGTGTAAATGTGAAAATAAAATGAATTTTTCACCAAAATAATAATTTTGGGAATAATTATTGGATTTTGTTGTATAAAAATAGGTAATAAGTTGGTTTAAAAAATTATTAAAAAATGCCAAAACTCTTGGATGTGCTTATATATGCACCAATATGCTATTTTGAAAATCTTTGGGTATAAAAAAAATACTTAGGGAAAAATTGGGTATCAACAAGCATGTCTACAATCACCAAAATAGCATCGAATTTCTTCAAAGTCTGTGAGAGTCCGGTAACAAAATCCATAGTGATCCTCTCCCACTTCCACTCGGGAATAACCATCTGCTGATGCAAGCCACCTGGTCTCTGATACTCATATTTCACCTGCTGATAATTGATACACCGTGCTACAAACTCCACAATATATTTCTTCATCCTCTGCCACTAATAGTGCTATCTAAGATCCTGATACATCTTCGCGGCACCCAGACGGATAGAATACCGCAAGCTATGGGCCTCCTCCAATATCATCTCCCGAAGCCCATCCACATTAGGCACGCAAATCCGGCCCTGCATCCTCAACATACCATCATCCCCAATGGTCACATCTCTAGCATCATCATGCTGGACTTTGTCCTTAAAGACAAGCAAATGCGGATCATCATACTGACACTCTCTGATGCGGTTATACAAGGAAGACCGAGAAACCACACAAGCCAACACCCGACTAGGCTTTGAAATATCTAGTCTCACAAACCAATTGGCCAAGGCCTGAACATTTGCTGCAAATGGCCTCTCCTCAACTGGAATGTACGCCAAGCTTCCATACTCACTGCCTTTCGGCTCAAAGCATCGGCCACTACATTGGCCTTCCCCAGATGGTACAGAATAGTAATATCATAATCCTTAAGCAACTCTAGCCACCTTCGTTGCCTCAAATTGAGGTCTTTTTGCTTGGACAAATGCTGAAGACTACGATGATCGGTGAATACCTCACAGGATACGCCATACAAATAATGCCTCCAAATCTTTAATGCATGAACTACAGCAGCCAACTCCAAATCATGGATAGGGTAGTTCTACTCGTGGGGCTTCAACTGACGAGAAGCATAAGCAATAACTCTACCCTCCTGCATCAATACACAGCCAATCCCAACTCTCGAAGTATCACAATATACAGTGTAGGAACCTGAAGCTGATGGCAAAATCAACACTAGTGTTGTGGTCCAAGCTGTCTTAAGCTTCTCAAAGCTCTCCTCGCACTCGTCCGACCATACAAATGGAGCACCCTTCTAAGTCAACTTGGTCAAGGGCGATGCAATAGAGTAAAAACCCTATACGAACCTATGATAATAACCCGCGAAACCAAGGAAGCTACAAATCTCTGTGGCTAAGGACGGTCAAGGCCAACTCTACACCGCCTATATCTTCTTCGGGTCAACCTGAATACCCTCGCTGGACACCACATGTCCCAAGAAAGCCACTGAACTGAGCCAGAACTCACACTTGGAGAACTTTGCATAAAGCCTCTCCTTCCTCAATCTCTGCAATACCACTCGCAAATACTCCGTGTGCTCCTCTTGACTACGCGAGTATACCAAGATATCATCAATGAACACGATAACAAACGAATCCAAATAAGGCCGAAATACATTGTTCATCAAATGCATGAACGCAGCTGGGGCATTGGTCAGCCCTAAAGACATGACAAGAAACTCATAGTGACCATATCTAGTCCTGAAAGCAGTCTTAAGAATATCTGAATCCCTGATCTTCAACTGGTGATAGCCCGAACGGAGATCAATCTTAGAGAACACCCTCCTCCCTGAAGTTGGTCAAATAAATCATCAATGGGATGCAGGGGATACTTGTTCTTCACTGTTACTTTGTTCAATTGCCTATAATCGATGCACATTCTCATCGTGCCATCCTTCTTCTTTATAAATAGAATTGGTGCACCCCAATGTGACACACTCGGCCGAATGAACTCCTAATCTAAGAGTTCGTGAAGCTGCTCTTTCCATTCTTTCAACTCCACTAGTTCCATGCGATATGGCGGAATGGAAATAGGCTGAGTGCCCGGCACCAGGTCCATACCAAAATCAATATCCTTGTCCGATGGCATACCCGACAGGTCTGCAGGAAATACATAGGGAAAATCCCTCACAACTGGAACAGAATCAATACTAGGAGTCTCAGCTCCAACATCCCTCACAAATGCAAAATAGGAAAGACAACCCTTCCCAACCATACTCTGGGCCTTCAAGAAAGAAATAACTCTACTCAGGACATAATTAGTCATACCACGCCACTCGATCCGCGAAACACCCGGCATAGCCAAAGTGACTGTCTTAGCATGATAATCTAGAATAGCATGACACAGAGATAACCAATCCATGCCCAAAATAACATCAAAGTCCACCATGCTCAATAGCAATAAATCAACTCGGGTCTCCAGACCCCCAATAATCACAATGCACGACTCGTACACATGGTCATAACTACAGTATCGCCCACCGAGGTAGACACATGAACAGTTAAAGAAAGAGACTCTCGGGGCGTACCCAAATAACGAGCAAAATATGAAGACACATATAAATAGGTGGAACCGGGATCAAATAATACAGAGGCATCTGTGTGGCAAACTGAAACAATACCTGTAATGACAGCATCTTAAGTAATGGCATCTGCTCTGCCTGTCATAGCATAAAAATGAGCCTGGCTACCGCCTGATCGACCTCTACCTCTGGGGCGACCCCTGGCTGCCTGACCTCTACCCCTGGCTGGCTGGGCGGGTAATGAAGTAGCTGGTGCAGAAGTCGAGGGCTGATCCCTCTGTTGAGACTGACCACCACGAAGTTGAGGGCACTACCTCCTCATATGCCCAAACTCTCTGCACTCATAACAACTACCAGTGCTGGAGATGGGGACTGAAGGGAACCTTTCGCACCGGAGTGACTAGCAGATGCACTCGGTGCGGAAGAACCCTAAGCTGATGGGGAATGAGATGAACTCTGAGCTGAGAGGGCGCTGAGTGAAGACTATCCCTGCTGGAACCCATGATGACCACGGTCTGAAGATGCTCCATTATACTCTGGATGGGCCGAATGATCAGGCCTGAAAGAACGACCTCTACCATGCTGGAACTGGCCCCTTAACTGAGCACCACTGAAACTGCCCGATCCTCAAGGCCTCTTGGCCTCCCTCTCCTCTCGCTCTCTATGGCGAACCGACTCGATCTCACGAGAAATATCCACCACCTCCTCAAACGTAGCACCCAATACTTTCTCTCTAGTCATCAGAATACGGAGATGGTAGTTAAGGACATCCACAAACCTCCTAATCCTCTCGCGATCAGACGGAATCATCCAAATAGCATGACGGGCCAACTGTGAAAACCTCATCTTGTACTGAGTCATGGTCATATCCCCCTGCGTCAGCCACTCAAACTGCCTACGCATCTCCTCCCCGCGGGACTGAGGTACATACTTCTCCAGGAAGAGAGCGGAGAACTTCTGCCAAGAAAGGGGTGCTGCACCAACAGGCCTATGCCTCTCAAAATCCTCCCACCAAGTAAAAGCAGCCCATGTGAACTGAAAGGTGGTAAATACCACACCACTCGACTCCAGAATCCCTGCTGTACTGAGCATACGCTGACACCTTTCAAGAAAACCCTGGGCATCCTTGCCCTCAACACCACTGAATGTCAGAGGCTGGAGCCTACCAAACCTCTCAAGATGACGCTACTCATCGTCTAGCATAGCTGGGACCACAAAGTCCTGAACTGGTGCAACCGGCTGAGCTGGAGGTACTCTCGGCATCTGAAATCCCTGCACTACCTGCTCAGGCGTGCGAGCAGCGGGGGTCTGATTGCCTCCCCCAGCCTGTGAAGTAGTTGCTGCTATGGTGGCTGAAACTGCCTGAGCCAGGCCAGTGCAAACTGATAAGATATGTGCCAAGGCCTCCTGAAGACCCGGAATCACGATAGGCACAACTGGTGCCTGAATAGGTGCTACTGGAGTATCCATAGCTGGAGCCTGATCTTGAGCTGGGGCAACTGGTGGATCAGCAGGTACTGCACCAGTTGCTCTGCCTCTGCCATGACCACGACCGCGTCCACGGCCTCTAGTGGCCTTAGTGGGTGGTACTGGTGGTCGTCCGTCTCGTCCGGTTGCTCGTGTCCTCACCATCTGTGAGAGAATAGAATAATAGATGTTTAGTTCTCAGTTCAACAAAACCGCACGACAAGAATTTCAAGAATGTGAAGTTTTTCCTAAAGGTTCTGCACCCTCTCGAGGATAAATAGAGACGTGTCCGTACCGATCCGTGAGACTCTACTAAACCAGCTCATGACTCGCGAGACCAAGTAACCTAGGCTCTGATACCAACTTGTCACGACCCCAACCCCCATCGTGATGGCACCCAACACACTGCTTGGCAAGCCCGACCAATTTAACAACCTTAATCCTTTTTATATAGTTCATGATATAATTAATACAGATAAATTACTAAGTCATAATATTGGAAATCTGAAATAGAGTTAAAACATGCAGAATCCCAAGCAACAGTACTACTACACAGCCCGTAGAATCTGGTGTCATAAGTCTGATCCTCTAATACAGGTTTATCAACCTAATACATAACAGTCTAGGGAATACCGAATAAAATAAATATAGAAGGGAGAGATCAGGGCTGCGGATGCCATTGCACCTACCTCGATGCTCCCGGGAATATGCTGCTCAGCAGAGAAGTCCTCACTCAGCCTCGGATGCACCTGGATCTGCACGCAAGGTGCAGGGAGTAATGAGAGTACTCCGACCCAGTGAGTAATAAACATAAATAAAGATTAAGATTAAGAAATCCTGAATAGGCACAATGCAAGCTATAAATACAACAAATTTAACCAAGTAGTATAAAATCAGTCAACCAATAAAAATAATTATTGAAATACTGCAACAGATAAGTAAATAAATGAGAGTCAAATAAGAAATGCAACACACAGAATGGTACTTTCTAGTACCCGCTGCGGCGTACAGCCCGCTCCATTTTATTTATCGTTGACGGCGCTCACTGGGGCTGTGCAGACTCCGGGAGGGGCCCCTTACATCCCAAGCGTAATATCAAACCATCTCGTGGCATCAATTGGCCCTCGGCCTCATATCAATATCAATATAATACTGCTGCGGCGCGTAGCCCGATCACATACTCAGTCCAGAATCACATAAGCCTCTCGGGCAATAGTAAAATAATAGTTCTCAGCCCAAAACATTGTTAGAAATGTCATTTAACTTTCAAATCTGTGTAAAAGTGACTGATTTTGCAAAACAGTTTAAAACAATAGGACTGAGTTCAAGTAATAAGCCTAAGTAGTGGGGAAACAGTAATAGAAATCTCCGAAGGGTTCAAATAGCTGGTGCGAAGCCCAATTATGACAATTTGTCCAAAATAATAATGATATCAATTAAGTCTCAGTCAATTTAATAGTTATTTCATCAATCGGGACGGACCAAGTCACAATCCCCAATGGTGCTCTACCCCACGCCCGTTACCCGGCGTGCAAGTCACCTCAATGTAGCACTACGATGTGAAAATCCGGGGATTCAAACCCTCAAGACATCATTTACATCTATTACTCACCTCAAGCCGGCCAAACTCTAGCTCGCTATGCCCTTCCCTCTCAAATAGGCCTCCTCGCGCGTCGAATCTGACCAAAACCATAACGAATACGTCAGAAAATGCTAAAGGAACAATAACTAATCGAAAAGCATCAAAATCCCAAAAATGATAAAACCCAAGACCTGGGCCTATTTCTCGAAATTAATAAATTCTTACACCAACGGGTTCCGTATCTCGCCACGAGTCTATACATATAAAGACACCAAAATCGGTGTCCAAATGGCCCCTCAAATCCAAATTTGAAATATCAAAACTCAAGCCCTAGTTCTTCCCCCTTTTTCCATGGATTTCGAGGTTAATTTAACATAATAATCATGTTTTTAGTTCATAGGACTCACCTCCAATCAATCCCAGTCGAAACCCTCTTCAATTCCTCCCAAAAAGCTCTCACAATGCTCAATAATAGTGGAAAATAACTTAACCTCGTGGACCAAAATGCTTCAAAAACCCTTCTGCCCAGTCATGATTTCCTCTACGAGATCGCAGTGAACAAAATTTCTAGCTCTAACTTAATACTACGCGATGATATATATTTCCCCGCGATCGCAATGACCAAACTCTTCACCCTACGCGAACGCGGCCCATATTTGCGAACGCGAAGAACAAAAGTGTTGGGCCCTCAACTTCCACTATGCGAACGTGTACTCACCACTGCGAACGCGATGTACGAGAATCTCCCTTTTCGCAATCGTGGACCCTAAATCGCAAATGCGTAGAACCAAACTCAGCCTTGCCAAAATTCCTCTATGCGATCGCGGCCCTTGGCTCGCGATCGCGAAGACCAAAAATGCCCCGCACAGCTGCTGCAATTTCTGCAATAACTCATAGTCCAAAACTTCCCGTTAGCCATCCGAATTCACCCCGAGGTCCCCGGGACCTCAATCAAAAGAACCAACGCCTTCTAAAACATCATTCAAAATCATTCCAATCATCAAAACATATCAAACAACACTAAAATCATCAATCCGCATCGGATTCAAGCCTAAGTTCTTTCAAAACTTCCGAAACACGCATTCGATAAAAAACCCAATCAAATCACCTCTGAATGACCTGAAATTTTATACACACATCCCAAATCACTTAACGAAGCTACAACAACTCTCGGAATTCCATTCCAACCCTCGGATCAAAATCTCACCTATCAATCGAAATTCACCAAAATACTAATTTCGCCAATTCAAGCCTAATTATACATCGGGCCTCCAAAATCACTTCCGATCATACTCCTAAGTCACAAATCATCCCCCAAAGCTAACAGAATTATCGAAATTCACATCCGAGCCCTCTAACTCATATGTCAACATCCGGTTAATTTTTCCAAATAAGTTTTCCTTAATGAGACTAAGTGTCTCATTTCCTTCAAAAGTCCATCCAAACCAACTCGATCACACACGACACTGATAATGAAGCATAAAAAAGCAAAAATGGGAGAAATGGGGCAGTAACTCATCAAATGACGGGTCGGATCGTCACATACACTCTGTACTTATGTGCAGATACCGGAGCAGCCTTTGGTGTTCTGCAATAGCTCGGGAGCCAGCCTGTAGTCCACCGAGACACCGAGGTAGCCTTACAGGTGTCCGCAGGCCCGACGTCTCCTCTATCTTATATTTTATTCCGTTATCTCATGTATTCGAGACAAATAGTATTATATTTCCTTCAAACGGTTGTAATCAGTATTCTTAGTAGTCCGTGAATGTTGTGACACAACTTTCTGGGTAGAGACGTATGTGGACTTCCGTATTGCTTGGTTTATTTCGTTTAAGTCTTCCGCTTTAATATAATTGTCCGTTGTTATTTAAACCTTTATCACTTGTAAATATGATATGTGAAAAGGAGTAAAATGAAAAGAGTTAATGATTTTAAGTTCGTGGCTTGCCTAGCTTCTACGAGTAGGCACTATCACGACTCCCGAGGGTCGAAATTTCGGATCGTGACAATTTTAGTTAGAAGTAATGATATAATTAAATTCACTTCTATGCAAGATCTATAGTTTCTACCGAAGATATGGGGAGAAAGAGAGAATCTGGAGAGAAGAGGGGGGAGAGGAGAGGGAAAAAAGGGTGTAACTAAATATCTTGATTGAAGACACAAATAATGGATTGAGAGCCTTTTAAAGTGGATTGTATATATTTCGTAAACAAAACTTGTTTATGCCAGGTAATTAACTAAACATGAAGATTAAGGATATTAATTTTAAATAGTGTATAGGAATGAAAAAATTCCAAAATTAAAAGTTAAGAATATTAAGAAAGAGTCGAAGAGACTAGTCTTACTCACTTATAACACTTAACCAAGTGATTCTTTTGAGTTGAGTTATGGATTTACTTGAAATGAATCTGCTTAAATTTTATATATTTTTATCTCTTAATCGGAATTAATTTTATTTTTGTACAGTCAACACTTTGTTTACACAATAAAATTTATTTCAAGAAAATAAAAGAATTTAGTTCATTTTGGTTTATTGGGAACCGACCTTCAATTTATTTATTTTTTCGTGTTAAATTCATTTTATATGTATGTACCTATTGGGTAGGTATTTTTTTAATTTGCATATATCCATGTTTGAGTTATGATTTTTTTTTTTTTTTTTTTTTTACATGAATTGTCTTTGTTTGACAAATTTCAAAGTTTTATTAACTGTTAAACCCTTATGTTTGCAAGTAAAGTTGACTTTCCTGAATGCAATGAAGTTTTATGTAATTTGACATATTGTCTTATAAAAATTTGTGCATTTACAAATTTTGTTGTCACGATCCAGATTTTCCACCCTCGGGAATCGTGATGCGTCTACTTGTAGAAGCTAGGCACGCCACGAAATTTTGAATTCTTAACTCTTTTATTTTAATCCTTTTTACAACATATATTAGCAAGCGATAAATATTTTAATAATAGCGGAATATGAGATTAAGCGGAAGACTTAGACAAAATGAACCAAAATAATAAGAAAAATTCACATATGCCTCTACCCAAAAACTGGTGTCACAACATTCACGGACTGTCTAAGATCACCACATACAATGTCTGAAAGAAAGAAATATTGTCTGTCTCAAATACAAGAGATAACAGAACATAATAAGGGATAGAGGAGACGTCGGGCTTGCGGACGCCTCCAAGGCTACCTTGGTGTCTCGGTGGAATGAAGGGTGGCTCCCGATCTACTGCTGCTGACCAAACGCTGCTCCGGTATCTGCACATAAGTACAGAGTGTAGTATCAGCACAACCGACCCCATGTGCTAGTAAGTGTCTGGCCTAACTCCGGCGAGGTAGTGACGAGGCTAGGACCAGACTCCAGATAATGTACAGTTATATAATATATAGTAGAAAATAAACAGGAATAACAGTCTAAATGGGAGGGCGTGCATACTTCGGGGAAACCAAATCAAATCCAACGGAAACTTAGTAAAATACGATAGGACACGCCAATATCTATAATAATAAAATAACTATACTGTTGCGGTACTTAGCCCGATCCCTTATCACTTAATATTATTGCGGCATGAAACCCGATCCATATATATATAACTGTTGCGGTGTGCAACCCTATCCAATATAATATTTGTTGCGGCGTGCAATCCGATCTAATATATTATCCGTTGTGGCGTGCAACCCGATCCAATAGAATATTTGTTTCGGCGTGTAACTCGATCCACTAGAATATCTGTTGCGGCGTGCAACCCGATCCAAATATACAGTCAATAGTGATCATAATAACAATCCCGACAAGGGATCAACAATAAACCACACTATCCCGGCAAGGAAATTCAGCAGTACAAGTATATACGTCCCGGCAAGGGAGAAT
Organism: Nicotiana glauca; assembly: GCA_026770625.1. Classification (NCBI taxonomy): domain Eukaryota; kingdom Viridiplantae; phylum Streptophyta; class Magnoliopsida; order Solanales; family Solanaceae; genus Nicotiana; species Nicotiana glauca. Next base: position 93,703 of record MU739519.1, read on the forward strand.
CAGCTATAACCAATCTTTACTCAACCTCTACTCATCTTAGTTATCATCATTTCTCAATCATAAGTAACTTCCATGAAAATAAACTAAGTCTTTAAGCATTATCAAGAATTCACCCACTAAAGCATTCATAGATTCATTTAAGAATACAACAAGTATCAATTTAGGACTCACAGTCATGCTCGACACCAACGTATAGATACCCGTCACCATGTCTATACGTCGTACTCAACAAGAAGCAAATAGCAAATAGGACTCAACTCCTAATCCCTCAAGCTAAGGTTAGACCGAACACTTACCTCAAACTTCCACGGCCAACTCAATCCTCAAAAACTGCCTTTCCTTTCAAATTTGGCTCCAACACAATCGTATCTATGCACAATCGATTCAATAACATCATTAAATGCTAAACAATTCAATTCCAAAGCTTAATTATAGCTTTCTAGTCATTCTTCCCAAAAATTTAAAAATCGACCCCGAGCCCGCTTGGTCATAATATAGGGTTCGGACCAACATCAAATCACTATTCACCCATGAGCCCAAATATATAATTATTTTAAGAATTCGACCCCAAAACAAGGTCTAAATCGCAATTAATCAAAAAGCCCTAACTCTACCCAAATCCCTAATTTTCTACCCTTATTCACATGATTTAAGCCTAGAAATCTAATTGTGTTAATGGAAATTGAAGAAAATGAGTCTAAGATTACATACCTATGAACTTGTGGTGAAATCCTCTTTCAAAAATCGCCCTATTTGGAGTTGAGATGAAGAAGTTATGAAATTTTGAAATAATCCCGAAATGGCTACTATTTAAGTGCTGGGCGACAGCGTTCATCACGTTCGCGTGAACACTATCGCGATCGCGAAGGGCTGCCAGTAAGTGGACTTACGCAACCGTGAGTCCTTCCACATGTTCGCGAAAGGTTGACTCCCCTGACTTTGCATTCGCGGACGAGCTTGCGTGTCCGCGTAGAAGAACGACCAAATCCCAGCCCCCCTACAGTTAACTCTACGCGTTCGCATCACACAGGTCGCGTTCGCGATGAGCAATTCCCCAAAGCTCCGCGTTTGCAATGGAAAAATCCACCCCTGTCCCCATTTACCTTACGCGATCGCGATGAACAACAGGCCTGAGCACCTGTAGCAGAAATTCTGCAACTTTTTCTTAAGTTTAAAACTTCCCGAATCACATCTGAAACATACCCGAGCCCTCGGGGCTCCTAACCAAATACACGTACTAACTCAACAACCTTATACGAACTTACCCGTATAATCAAATCGCCAAAATAACATCATTATCAACAATTTACACCTCAAAATCAAAGCATTTTCCTCAAATTTCTTAAAGAATCAACTTTAGCAATTTAGGTCCGAATCACATCAAACGACGTTATTTTTTCACCAAATTTTACAGAAATATCTTAAATCATATATAAAACCTGTACCGGATGCCGGAACCAAAATACGTGCCCAATACCAATACGTTCTAATCAAATTTCATTTCAAATTTTCTTAAACAATTTCAGAAAATAATTTTTCTTTAAAAATTTATTTCTCGGGCTCGGGACCTCGAAATTCGATTTCGGACATACACCCAAGTCCCATATTTTTCTACGGACCCTTCGCGATGGTCAAATTACGGGTCCGGGTCCGTTTACCTAAAATATTGACCGAAGTCAAATTAACTCATTTTATAACCAAATTTTATCATTTTTCATAGATTTTCGTATTTAAGCTTTCCGACTACGCGCCCGGACTGCACACGCAAATCGAGGTAACTCTAAATGAGGTTTTCAAGGCCTTAGAAACTTAGAATTTAATTAAAACAAATGATGAGCATTTGGGTCATCACATTTGCTTACATATGTTATAAATATTAAAATATTTGTAGAATTTTAGGTTCGAATTTAGATTGAGAAAAATTATTACAAAAAGAAAAGAAGATTAAAGATGAAGGATTAGACTGCTCTAGCCTACGTACCGCTTAGGGCTGGGTTGAGCCGGCTCTTCTTAGGTCCCTTCAAAAGTTTCACTAAGGAATTTTTACCTCCTATAACAAAGGTTGATAGTCTATTTATTTTAAGTAAATACATTTAAAAAAAATTATATTCCATAGATACCTTTTGATTTTTATAGCCAAATATCTATTTATGGTAACCTCCTACCTTTAAGCCATAAAATACGCTTTGTATTATTTTTCTCTCTCATTCTTTTAGATTTTTCCCCACCCACCCCCTCCCCTTTCAACGCAAATCTTTCTCGATGAATACAACCACAATTCTCCACTGATTCATCTCCATTGTCTCGGAAAATTTTTATTTGAGTGATCATCGATGGAGGAGAATGACAGAGAGAGGCAAAACCACCCATTGAATTCATTGTTCCTCTTTCTTACTCAATTCGTCATTGAAGGCTTTGAAGGATATAAGTTTATGTCATATCCTTAATTCATCTTTATCAATCAATTAGAATGATAAAGAGAGGCAAAACTACCCATTGAATTCACTGTTCCTCTTGCTTTCTCAATTCGTCATTGAAGGATATAAGTTTTTGTGATTTCTACATCTTCTGAGATATGGCATTGAGGGCTTTGACGTTGTTTTTTGCCTTTTTACTACCGGCTTCCGGTGAACGAGAGATTCGCCGAAAATTAGGGTTTGTTCTTGAACAAAGACGATGGAGTTTGGGTCTGAGCAACTTGATTTTGTGTTAATATATTTCAATGTATTTTCATGTATTTCATTGTATTTTTTTCATTGCGATTCAATGTATTTCGTTGTATTCCATGTATTTTATTGTATTCACTTTCTTCTGTTTCATTGTATTTCAATGTATCCCATTGTATTCTATGTATTTCATTGTATTAACTATCTTGCTATATGCCATGAATGTATTCATAAGTTTTTTTTAATTATTATAGTTTATGTATTCAGATGTATTATATAATTTCTCTGAAGATTGCTATGTGTTTGGTGTATTTTTCGATTGAGAATCTTGTTTATAGCTGACAATACAAAATTTGTGTGTTATAATTGAGTTTGTTGAGTTATATTAGGAGTCTATTATGTTAATTGATTCGCTTTCCGTTTTAAAAATAATGTAATCCCCTATTTCGCGCCGTGAATACAATCAAATACAATAATCTGTCCAGCTGTAATCCCACGTTTCACTCCATGAATACAATCGAATACACTCGAATACAACAATTGATTAGCTGGACTTCCTTGATTCACGCCTATTTTTGCTACTGTATTTATGAATACAATAGCTTAAATACATCAAATACATCTTATAACAATAGAAAAGGTATCTATAATTCGTAATATAGCAAATGATATGTATAAATGACTAGTTACTATTAAAAGATAGTGATTTATGAAAAGTTATCTTTGATTAATCCGTTCTAGCCCAACAAATTTTATGGCTCGGCTGTGCTAGCCTATTTTTGATAGATCTAGTTCAAACGATTAGTTAGGATTTCTGAAAAACAGAGAACTACGGCGCAATAGGGGGCTCTCGTGCTATATATGCCTGTCACCTTAATCAATGCAGAAAAAGGGAGGAATTATTTCGTAGGGAACTACCACGGGGCTCCACTTCAGCGCTACGGCAGTGTGTTACTATCATATAAATATCTATTATTATTATTATTATTATTATTATTATTATTATTATTATTATTATTATAAACCATATATCTAAATGAAAATCTTTAAAAAATATTAACGGGTATAACGGTATTTCCAATCACTTTCTTTTAAATCGTGCATTTGTACGGGTGTGCATTATTTGGGTAAACTCTACATCCAAAGTGTAATCCTAATTTTTAAAATTTTTGGTTTGGAAAGTTTTTGAATTCCAGAGTGGATATTATTTGGTACTTTAGATTTGTGAATATCCGAAAATTCGAATTTTGTATACTTTATATTTAATCCATTATCCATATGACAATAGTAATAAGTCCAATACTATGATGGTGTTTGGTTAATCTTATAAGCTGGTCAAACTGGCTTATAAGCACTTTTTGGCTTATCTACGCGTTTGGTAAAATTAAAAGTGCTTATAAGTTAAGTGTTTATAAGCCAAAAATAAGCCAAAAGCCATAAGTTGGTCTCCCCCAACTTATCAAATTTCAGCTTATAAGCACTTTAGGTTTGACCAAAATATTTACTATTCTATCCCTAAAATACTTCTTTTTAAAACAAAACTCTTCGTATACCCAGTTCTTCAGCTCCTTATTATTAATTTCATCACTTTTATCCAAACACGTAACTGCTTATTTTTTAAATCAACTTCGGCACTTAGAAGTGCTTTTGCAGCATCTAATGCTTATTAGCTACTCTAAATCAGCTAAGCCAAACGGGCTCCATACCTATTAAACATTATATATTCATTATTAATTATTAAGTTACTGTTAGAATACTTTTTATTTGGACATAGTTTTACTATTTTACTTCTTATCGGCCTTATTAATATCTTTGTTATATTTTCTTGATACTAATTCATTACTTGATTACTTTATTTGGATTATTAAAGTGAGAATTGGAAGCTTTATAGGTAATTTAATACGAATGCGTTATTTGAATGTTCATTTTTGTAAGAAAAAGAAACACCTAAACTTATATGCTCAAAACCGAAAATTCGAAATATCCAAACCGATTAATTCAAAGCTAAACTTAAGAAATGATCCAATCTAAGTTTATTTGGATTGGATTCTCATTTATTTAATCCGAAACTGAATATCTAAATAGAAATTTTTATATTCAATCTCAATTGCTAGCACCACTAAGGTTAAAGGTCAGCTTTCATCACCCCCACCAAATCTAGTGACAAATCAACAAAAGATTTTTCACTTGAAAAAGATACTTTGCAGTTTGCATGATAGACAACTTTCACAATCAATCGTTACTGGCCACTCTAATTTTCATGATTTTGCCCTCAATAACATATTGATCTTATTTTAGATCATAAATTTAAAAGAAAAATCTTTCTTAAACTTATAATTAATCAAACACCATTACAAAAATTAAGACGGGAGGAAATACATAAAAAAATTAATCATAATAATAAAATACACTCATTTGATAATGGAAGTGACTTTCATTATCTCCCTTTATCATCCCCTTTTGCGTGTGTACGTGAGTCTTTTTCTTTTTTGGGGATAAATATTAGGTGCGACCTTGCTTAGGAAAAGACGAATAAGAAAACATCAAAAATGTAAATATTTTTACAGGTTGTTTACACCATAGATAAAGATACATATTTCTTATATATGCTGCTGTTGCCACAATTAAGGCAAAGAGTGTCACCACCCAAAATCAACTAAGGGTCGTGGTAGCGCCGGACACCGCTGTCAGGCCAGCCAACTCAAATACTGAATGAAATCTCGTTTTAACACTTTTGAAATCCAGGATTTTTCCTTAATTATTTAGAAATTTTAGAGAATATAGTATCAAATCAAATTTAAAAGTTAAGCAATTAATACAGTACTTCAAACCATCCCAGAACCCGGTGTCACAAGTGCATGAGCAACTATCGATATGGAAAATAAAATACAAAATATGTCCGAAATACAGTGGACAGGGAAACAATAATAAGAAATACTGGTGGGAACTACACTGGCTGCGGGTCGTCTCGAACACTGCAGCTCACCTAGTCCCAGAGTCGTCCGTGCTACTACGCCCAATAGGCTGCTAGGGGTATATATACATGTGCAACAAAAATGCACAGAAGTGTAGTATGAGTACGTAATCAACGTGTACTCAGTGAGTATCACGCCTAATCCCGAAGGGGTAGAGACGAGATGGCCAACTCCGACACTCACTAGAGGTCAATTAGCAATATTCTATAAGTGCGAGGATAATCATGGATTTGTAAAGAAGTTCTGATTGTGAAGCCAAAAAACAGGTAAACACCTTCATCAATAAATCAAGGACTTCTACAGTCTGTTCTTTATCATCTTATCAGTTTATATCAAACCACGTAGGGCCAATTTCACGTTTACAATTTTCAAGTAACAGATAAACATGCGCAAATCATGTCGAGGTTGACAGCCCGCTCCAATAGGAACATAAATTGTGCACTGCCGAGGGTCGAACGACACGAACCATAGATGCATTTATTTTCACCGAGGCGTTCGGCCCGTTCCATAAATAAACACATATCCTGCTCGCGAATCATCCATGCGACGCAGGCACACATAAAATACATGCTCAAGTAGGAAATCAAGAGCTTATCGGGGATAATCAACCAAATAGACAAATTTCTCTTTTTAACATTTCAGGGAGAATTTAATATTAAATCTCTTTTTAAATTCCTTTACCAATTCAGGGTGATTTAAACAATTCAAATTATCAATGGGTTCACAGTAATCCAAGTATAACATGTTTTTGGGTCCTAACTACCCGGACAGTAGCATAATAGTAGCTACGCACGAACTCTCTTCACATCGTGCATACGTAGCCCCCACAAATAGGAGTACGTAATCAATTACTTCACCTATGGGGTAAATTCCCCCTCACAAGATTAGAAAGGAGACTCACCTCGCTCCGAAGATCCACAACAGGCATTCTACATTCTTCCGAAGACTTGCACCAACGCACGATGCTCCAAAACTAGCCAACGATCATATAAATCCGCTAACATATTCTCGATTATACTTTACAACCCAATTTATAACAGTTCCTAACCCCGAACGAAAAGTTGACAAAAATGCCCTCGGGCTCACGTGCCCGGAATTCGAAATTTCTCGAAGATAAAGGTTAACCATGACCTTAGGAACTCAAATATATAATTTTCTCTTAATTACATACTTAAAATCATGGCTAAATTCCAAGAATATGATTTTCTAGGTTTTCCACCAAAACCCCAATTTTTATACTAATTTCCATGCCTAAATTCATGTATAAACCTTGTATTTAACTCAAAGCTAGCATAAATTACTTACCTCATGACAAGTGACGAAAATGGCGTCCCCAAGTTGCTCCCCATCGACTCCAATAGAAGAAAAATGGGATTGAAATGAGCTCAACCCCGAACTTAAAATATTACACTGCTCCAACTGCTTCCGCTTCTGCGGAAATATAACCGCTTATGCAGTTTCGCTTTAGCGGAAAAACAAGCCGCTTCTACGATCCGCTCTCCGCAAATGCGGTCCCGCTTCTACGGAACTTTGACCTCATCTGCGGTCCTCCCAACATGCCCTCATCCGCTTCTGCGATGCCCCTTCCGCAGATGCGGTTCCGCTTCTGCAGAATTTATACCGCATCTGCGGTCCTCAAGATTTGGACCAAAAACCGCATTTGCGGCTCCCCGTTCGCTTCTGCTGTGCCGCTTCTGCGGTCAACCAACCGCAAAAGCGAAAATACTAGCAACCAGACGCCTTCAGCTCTCTTCCAAATTTCAATTTCGATCCGTTAACCACCCGAAATCCACCCGAGGCCCCCGGGACCCCAATCAATCATACTAACAAGTCCCAAAACACATTACGGACTTGCTCAAGACCTCGAATCATAACAAACAATGCTAAAACTATAAATTACACCCATTCAAGCTTAATGAACTTTGAAATTTCGAACTTCTATTTCCGGTGTTTAGACCTATCAAATCACATCCGATTGATCTTAAATTTTGCACACAAATCATATTTGACATTACGGATCTACTCCAACTTTTGGAATTGGATTCCGACCCCGATATCAAAAAGTCAACCTCTGGTCAAATTTCTCAAAAACCTATAAATTTCTATCTTTTGCCAAATGGCTTCAAAATGACCTACAGAACCCCGAATTCACTTCCAATCGCGCTCCCAACTCCATAATCACCATACGAAGCTATTCCCAGACTCGAAATTCTAAATGGACATCGATAACACTAAAATGCGATTCAAGCCAAACTTAAAAAATTCCTTCTAAAATGCTAACTTCCACAATAGGCACCAAAACGCTCCCGGGTTATCCAAAACCCAATCCGCGTATACGCCCAAATCCGAAATCATCATACAAACCTGCTGGAACCTTTAGATCCTGATTTCGAGGTCGTTTACTCAAAAATCCAATTCTAGTTTATTCTTTCAATTTTAAGCTTCTCAAAGGAGAATTTTCGTTTAAATTTAACTCTGGTCTTCCTGAATTTAAATTCCGACCATGCGAACAAGTCACAATACCTGAAATGAAGCTGCCCATGGCCTCAGACTGCTGAACGACGTGCTAGGGCTCAAAATAACTGGTCGGCTCGTTACAAAGAGAAAGTGAGAGAAGTCTTTGTGGTATACCAGGCAAAATCACCGTTTGAGACTAATGGTAGGTGATGTGGGTGAAAGGAACTTTGAGATTGAGCATCGTGTTTTCAGGGAATGGGAAAAGAGAATGGCATGTATCAAAGTAGAGAGAGAAAGAAAATAACGTAACTGAAAAACGTATTTAGTGGCTTAGGGGTATGAGGTAACCAAAATTAGATATTTTGCTATAAACATTAAAAGGGATCTATAGAATATGTATTTGTTTTAAATGATATTTATTTAAAATAAATAAGGTGTTAACATTTGCTTTAAAAGGTAAAAATTCTAATAGAATGAAGAGTTTATGGAGTCTACCTGTTAAACTAAAACTAATTACATACCCACTTGTTTAATAATTACTATACATACCTACTCCATATAAAATTATTACCCGTCCATCCATTAAGGAAGTCTTTAAAGGTTTCAGGGGCAACGAATCTATACCTAACCTATACGGGACCTTTCTTCCTTCAATCCAAGGTAAGAAATATTTTATTTCTCTCTTCATCGGTTTTCTCTCTTTGTTCTTGCATCTATTTTCATAAGTAAATTTGTTTATCTGATAGGCTATATTTTTATAATATTCACAAAGTAAAATATTGATAATTGATGAGAGCAAGGAGTAGCAGTTTTTGTTTAGTTATGTGATGATTTTGTGTATATATAAAAAAATAGATTTGCTCAATATCTATAAATTATGATTCAATTAACTCACTACACGCATGTAGTTTAATTTTATCTTGCTGAATGAAATCATCGCCTATTGAATACCTTTCATCGCCACAAAATGCATTCTCCCTCCCTATAAATTTTATATTTTCTCGTCGCTATTATTCTAGTTCGAGTCATTTCCCGAAAATTTTTAATTGTAATTCTATTGCTATTAAATATTGGTTATAGTAACTTTTGAAAATTCATACTGAAATTTGATCGCAGTTGGAGTTGATTTGAAGTGATCGAGATTGAAATTTTAGCTGAAAATTAAAAAAGAACACAGTTATCCAACAGTATACTACTATGATATACAATACATTGTAGACGTATATATCTATGCTACAATAGTATACTGTTATAGTATATAATATACCATAACGGTATATTGTAATAATCGAAGAAGAACACAGTTACCTAACAGTATATTGCTAGTGTACAATATACTATAAGAGTATATACTTATACTGCAACAATATACTATTATAGTATATAATATATTGTTATAGTATACTGTAATAATATGCAATATACTGTAACAGTATATTGTAATAGTATACAATATACTATAATAGTATTCTTATTACCCGTAAATTTACTTGCCTTTTCCCTTTTAATTTGCATTAAGCTTTACCATGCGTGAGGGGCAAATTATAAATGCAAAAAAATATATATTATAGTATACTATATAATGTAGCGGTATACTCTTACAATAGATCCTTTCAGAATTTTTTGAATTTTTTATTGACAACTAATATTATTTCAGTTTAATAATTAAATTAATTTTTTTTAACTCTTTGCGTACAATTGTATACCCTGTTGGTATATCTATATACTACACTGGTATCTTAAGTTAGTTAATATTTTTGATTGTATTAGCTACATTTAATTGGCACACATTTGATTTTTCTTTAGTAATAGTACAAAAAAAGAGTAATAAAAAATATTAAAAACAGTAAATGAAATTAGATAATGAAGAGAAAAAGAATATAAAAAAAAAAGTTAAATGAAATTAAAAAAGAAAAAAAGAAAAAATTAAGTAGAAAATGAGAATAAAGAAAAGGAGAAAAGGAAAAAAAAAGAAGCATAGAAAGTAAAAAGAATTGGAGAGTAATGAAAAAATTTCTCACAAAAATTATTATGGGTAGGAAATGTTATTAGTTTATGGGTAGAAAAATAAAGGAATAAACAAGGATTAATAGTTTTGTTTTGTGGGTAACTGTGTCAAAAGCTTCCTTAGAGGCTGTCTTGGGCTTCATGTGTCTTACTTCTCTAATATGTAAGGTCTAATTAAGTCCAACAAAAAAGGAGAAGAAAGAAAATAGAAAGTAAAAAGAAAAAACTTGTATCCATGGAAGGAAAAATTATTATTATAGATGTCTGAAAGCTCTCTATAGTCCTCCTCAAATCTCCACACCTTAAAATAAGCTAGTAATATCCATATTTATAATAATGTGAAACCCATTTGAATTAGAAACATGAAAATCTATTCCTATAAAATTCTGACCACAAATCTTATTTAGATATAAATTAAATAAACTAACAAATATTAAATCCTAAACAATTAAGGTTTTCTACTACAATTTTAAATTAGTTTTCCAACACCACTATATAGTTTATACTATTAATGCAATTCAATCTATTATAGTTGGTGCCTATCACTGGATTGTTGCACTTGAATAAAAAGTGCCTATATCCAAACGGCTCTAATAACTCTCCCAACGGCTCTATACGGCTAACTAAGCGAGTAAATTTCACGCATCACTAGATGGATCCGCCGGACAGTGCTATACAAACGCGTCAGGATGGTCAATCGCTCTCTCCTTCGATGGTGAACCAAACCACTGAACGAATTGTTATAACACAGGCCTACGCTACAACAATAGCGACATCACCGAGCTCATCAACGATCTCAGGCCGCCATGAGCGTGGATCAGTGATTGCTAGACACATTACACACAATGGAATACCGGCAGTGATTTTCAAAGCTTCGGAATACTACGGAATAATGCCAGTCGAGTGTAAACTCACAATTACCGGCAGGTTCTGTAAACTCACAATGGAATACTCCCGCATTTGCATCATGTACAGGAGTTGAGGAAGAGACTCACAAAGACAGAATTCCGGCATGTTCCTAGAGTCCAGAATGAGTTTGTCGATGCATTGGCAACCCTAATATCTATAATTCAACATCCAGATAAGAATTTCATAGCTCCTATTCCGGTAAAAATTCATGACCAACCAGCTTACTGTGCTCATGTCGAAGAAGAGGCAGATGGAAAACCTCGGTTTCACGATATTAAGGAATATTTGGCAAAAGTAGAATACCTAGAGCTTGCGAATCCCACTCAAAAGCGCACACTCCGAAGATTATCTAACAATTTCTTTCACAGGGGAGGAATCCTGTATAGGAGGACTCCTAATTTGGGATTACTAAGGTGTGTCGACGCAAAGGAAGCATCTAAACTGCTAGAAGAAATCCATACTGGGACCTGCGGTCCACAAATAAACGTTTTTGTCTTAGCCAAGAAGATACTCCGGGCAGGTTATTTTTGGATGACTATGGAAATGGACTGCATCCAGTATTTCTGAAAGTGCCATCACTGTCAAATACATGCAGACATTATAAAGGTGCCTCCAAACGAGCTTACTGCAACAAGCTTGCCATGGTCGTTCGCCGCTTGGGGAATGGATGTCATCGGACCTATCGAGTCTGATGCATCAAACGGGCACAGGTTCATTCTAGTGGCAACTGATTATTTCACCAAATGGGTTAAAGCAGCCTCTTACAAGGCAGTGACTAAGAAAGTTGTGGCAGACTTTGTCCGCGACCGCATTGTTTGTCGGTTCGGAATTCCGGAGTCAATCATCACTGATAATGGTTCCAATCTCAACAGTGACTTGATGAAGGCCATGTTTGAAACTTTTAGGATCAAACACAAGAATTTTACAGCTTACAGACCTCAGATGAATGGAACTGTAGAAGCCGCCAATAAGAATATCAAGAAGATACTAAGGAAAATGATAAAAAATCATAAGCAGTGGAACGAGAAGCTATAATTTTTCTTTATTGGGGTACCACACCATAGTTCACACATCAACCGGGGCAACTCCCTATATGCTGGTTTATGGTACAGAGGCAGTCATTCCCGCCGAGGTAGAAATTCCCTCGTTGAGAATCATACAGGAAGAAGAACTCGACGACGCATAATGAAGAGTCGCTACGAGCAGTTAGCCCTTATAGATGGAAAAAGAATGAATGCAGTTTGTCATGGTCAATTTTATAAGAACAGAATGTCCAGAGCCTTCAACAAAAGAGTCAAGCCAAGATAATTCACACCAGGACAACTGGTATTGAAGAAAATCTTTCCACATCAAGATGAAGCCAAAGGGAAATTATCCCCCAACTGGCAGGGTCCGTACATTATTCACCGGGTTCTAACAGGAGGAGCCCTCATACTTCCAGAAACGGACGGAGAAGTTTGGCCGAAGCCGATCAATTCAGATGCAGTGATGCGATACTATGTGTAACATTTATGATTTCCTTATATGATGTAATTTGAACTACATCTGACATGATTTCCATTTAAGAGAGGATACGTAGGGAGCCTTAGGGTTCGGTCATAATTTAATAAAATTTTGATTTCCCCCGATATGGGAAACTGAGGCAAAATTTTAAGGAGGACCCTCAAAATTACGAAGTTGATTTCTGCCATTTACCACAAGCAGCCGTCAGAAGCAGAAACCTAATAAACTGGGGTAGAATTTTGTGGAGGACCCTCAAAATTTCGAAGCGAAAGAGGTTGCAATATCTTGAACCGTGTCGCAGTCATTGGTTCATCTGAAGAAAAACTATCTTCGATTATGTATTTATGTTATATTTAAACTAAATCGTGCGTGTCTATTATCGAAATTACTTTGTTTAGCAACGCTACCCCAATGATATACAACATCGCCAAAAAGCAGAGCTGAGCAGGACAAGCAAAGTCCACGAGGATACAAACTAACCTTTCCGCTATACAAAACTCACAATTTTTCTTTGGATGCAGGCACTCAAGTCACAAAATCATCAGATATACCTACACACTCACACTTTTCATAGATATAACTCTCAGAATCATTGTCTATTTACAATTACTATCCGTACACGATATCCTCCAGCAGCCACAATATCGCAATCAGCTATCAGCTATAAAGCTATCAGCTAAGAGATTTTACTATTATTCGTCTTTTACTTTTCTGCATTGCATAAGGCTACCATTCTGTCTTTCGAGACTAAGTACTGTCTCCATCTGCATTCTCCTGCGTTGCATAAGGCTACCATTCTGTCTTTCGAGACTAAGCACTGTCTTAATCTACATTTTTGCATTGCATAAGGCTACCACTCTGACTTTCGAGACTAAGCACTGTCTCTATCTACATTTTCTGCATTCCATAAGGCTACCTTTCTGCCTTCCGAGACTAAACACTATCTCCATCTGCATCCTCTTGGATTGCATAAGGCTACCATTCTGCCTTCCGAGGTTAAGCTCTACCTCCATCTACATTTTCTGCATTGCATAAGGCTACCATTCTGCCTTCCGAGGTTAAGATCTACCTTCATCTGCATTTTCTGCATTGCATAAGGCTACCATTCCGCCTTGCGAGGTTAAGCTCTACCTCCATCTGCATTTTTTGCATTGCATAAGGCTACGATTCCGCCTTCTGAGGTTAAGCTCTACCTCCATCTGCATTTTCTACATTACATAAGGCTACCATTCTGCCTTCCGAAGTTAAGCTCTACCTCTATTTGCATTCTCTGCATTGCATAAGGCTACCATTCTACCTTTCGAGGTTAAGCTCTACCTCCATCTGCGTGGCTGAAATAACGCCACCTTTATCTAAATTTTGCATCGGCTGAAATATCGCCACCTTTATTTAAATCTTGCATTGGTTTAGATCACCACCTTCTGCATTTCACGGGGTGAAAGATCACCATCTTCTACGTTTCATGGGCTGAAAGATCGTCAAATTGTCCAAAGGAGTCATTGTTCGGAGGCACCATTTCATAGCCCGAGAATGCCATGCCATAGCCTGAGGACCCCCATTTTATCTTTTTGCATAGCATTATTCAAAGGCATTATGGTTCGGTGGCATCATTCTCATAGCTCAAGAATATCATTTCATAGCCAGCGAATCCTTTATCATACGCTTCATGGCCCAGGACGTCATGGTCTGGGGACATCATCGTAACTGTCCAAAGACAACATTCATGGTCCAACGGGAACTTGCATCACGTCTAAATTTATGCACAATATATGTTCGTATTTCTCATTTGCAGGTAAATCAGCTAGCAATGGCCGTCTCAGCAGGAGCAATCCCACTCTAGTTCCCGCAGCCTACTAGATTTTGACAATTCATCGCGCCCGTTCTTGGAAAAAATCTCCATCGGCATTTTTTGTTGACGGATCTCGAACTACATATGGCCTGATTCCTATAAGACTAGGGATATGTAGGCATCTCAAGAACTAGAGCTCGGTCAAAATTCTTCAAATCGTTTTGTTCGGTCAAATTGGCCATCATATCTTTACCCGACAACTCTTTCATCCTTCCTGGGTAAAGAGGGGCAGCTGTTGATACCCAATTTTTTTCTATATATTTTTTATACAAAATACTTTCAAAAATAGCATGTACATGCATATATAAGCAAGCCCAAGTATTTTGGTATTTTACCTAATTTTTAAATATTTTTAAAATCAATTTATTGTCTATTTTAGCAGTATAAAATCCAATAATTATTCCCAAAGATTATCATTTGGGTGAATGACCTATTTTATTCTCATATTTACACCAAAATATAGCTAAGGTAATTTCTTGTATATTTTTACAAATTTATTTGGTATTTAAAAGACTAAATTGCATATAATTGCAATTGTAGCCTACTTTAAGATTAATAGCGTTTTATAATTGTAGTATTGGGTCCAGTATTTTTAAATTATTATTTATATGTTATTAATTTTGTAGTACTTTTAATTTGCTTTTAAAATCATCTTCACTATTTTTATAAAAATAAAAAGTGAAAATTGGCTATTTAATATTTAGCCCCATTTTTATTTCAATAACAGCCCCATCACATTTTGATTGTAGCCCTTAATTTGACTTAATTAAATCAGCCCAATTCTATTTGGATCCAACCCACGACCTAATTCCAAATGACCCGCCCGGTTCCTATTATTGATCCAGGCCGTTGAACATTTTGATCAACAGCCATAAACCACACTTACCTTTTTTAACTCCAAAATGACTACCCTAATCCCTCATTTCCCATCTCTCAGCCGCCTTTGAAACCTTTCATCTTTCAAACTCTCTCAAACTCTCCGAAACCCTAGCCTCCTTCTACCCCTCTTCAACCACCACTCCACCGGAATCCATGGCTTCTCAAGCCATGGATGGTTGGTACTCACTCCCCTCTATCTGTAAACCACGGTTCTTCGAAGCTTCGATACCTGGCCTCGATTGTTCTCCTTCAGATCTTCTCAGATCTGTAGATCTATGGTTTCTCCGGCCATTACCCCGGCATATTCAAGCACTATGAGCCTTTTCGACTCAGGATCTGACTTTCGTCAAGACATTTCTTATTTCTAGGGTTTTCTCTAAAACCCTAAGTTGCCCGAGGTTCTTTACTTGCTTATTTTTTCTTAGATCTGGAAAATGTCAGCGTTCTATTGAAAATTTTAAAGGTTTCCTTAAATTATTTTTTTTAAATCGTTTAATTTCGATTTAGGGTTTCTGAAAGTATTTTCAAAGGCATCTTTCTGATTCTTTTTGTTCTTTCTTTGTGTGTGTTTGTCTGTGTTATGCTCGTATGAATTTTCTTACTACGCATGTACTGTTCTTCTACTTTCTTTTTCTACTATACATGTTACTCCTGTACTCACATGTTAATTCGTGTTATGTTTTCCTTACTCCTCTACTATATGGGTTTACTATGAGTTCTTTGATGTTGTTTGCTTTACTGGACTATGTTTGTGTTCTTACTAAGCATGATTCATCTGTTTTTGCCCAAGTTTGTATCACTTTTTCTTCTGAACTTGTTTAAGTTCTGAGTTTTTTCTCAAAAAACGTGTTCTCCATGCTCTTAACTGTGTATCGTGTCTGTTTATTTCTCATAAGTCTTTGGAAAAGACTTCTGAAACTCTATCGAGTGGCTTGCCTTCTCATCTATATTGTCTGATTTACCTTGAAACTCCGATATAGGGTTTCCTTTGGCGATTTTGATTTTTATGTTTGAATTAGTGGAACCCTGGACTCTCAGACTCATTGTGAGTCTACAAATTGGACCTGTACCCTTTTTGCTTACGATTCTGAACCTCTCTTTGATTAAACTCTCTTATAAATAATTTGCAGTCCTTTCTTGATTCACATATTTGTGTGTTGTATATATATAAGAACTCTTCTTTCAAAAATGTTTTACCAACTAATTGATTGATTCTGAAGTCCTTTAATGGGGCTAATTGATTGTTACTAATTGCCTTTAAATTAAACCTTTCTTTACCCCTTTCCTGACTTGGTTCATTCGAGTAAAAGCCTGTAAGTTTGTTTTCCCTAGCTGTTTGATTGATTCCCTTTCCTTATTTTTTCACAAACCCTGTATCATTGGACTTTTGCCTTAAATAACTCCTGTGTATTTACCCCTTCTTGTATTACTTTGGGGAAAGTTTTAATCAGATTCTTTCCTTAAATATCTTCTACGCGTTTGAAATCAAATCCCTTAACTGAAGGGAAATTCTATGTGATTGATTGCAAATTATTTTCTTACCTTTTTTACTTGCTTTTCTGCACTATAAAAGGGACAACCCTTCTACACTTTTAAAAGACACTTCGAGTTCAATGCCTCAAAATTTTTACTTTCAACTTACACACTTACAATATTTCTTTGAGTTCGACACTCTCTCAACACTCTACTTTTCTGAGATCTTTTGGAACTGTTTGCTTACAAATTGGCTTTTCAAGACTACTACTTTTTACCTGTTTTCCCTGAAGTTGGTATGTCTGATTTAATTTTTCTACCTCACCCGTATGTGTTTACTTTATAGTTTCAGCATTCTTGTTTACTTTGCTATTCATGTTCAGTGATTAAGCTATTTATGTTCTTCCCTTACATTTGTTTCTACTGTGAATCCCTACCCCCTATTCCCCTCTATGTGACTGAGTTAAGGTTTTTAGCCTGGCAGTATCCAAATTACTGCTCAGGTCTGAACTTGATCTTCAATGGATCCTAACTCCTAAGATTTGGCTAAAGGCTGGTCAGAGGTGTGCCAGCATTCCTGATTGCTGGGCATGACCACTAGCCTACTCTGGCCTGCCTAATTCCCCTCTATGCACTTACACTTACTCTTAGACTCTAAGTTCTGCCCCCCTCCTATGAGCCTTCCTTTGGGACCTTGAGTTCCCTCTGAACTTGAACATTTGAGGGACGGCCCTTCCACACTGCACTATAATCTCATTCTGCAATATATTTGGGCTGTAAGCACTGTCCGGAGCCCTTTGAGGTTCTTAGGGAACTTTGACACATCCCAAATAAGAGAAAGATCTTGGAAAAGTGATCCCGGAAGTTAGTTTATCTCATATTGTTAGATCTTGAGCCTGAATTAGGCTGTTTGGTTGTAGCTTGAGTTTTTGATGTAATTTTTTTTATCTTTCTTGATTCATTCGGGTCTGTAATAATTTTTAATAACTATGGGGTTCTAGTGAAAAAGGGAGGGTCATTTATGTATGCATATGGGTAGACAACATGCTTATAGGAATTACTATTTACAAATTCTGCATTTATGCATAACATATAGAACTCCTGCCTATAAGTTTCTGCATATAGAAATCATGTATAAGTTTCCGCATTTAGAAATCCTGCCTATAAGTGATACATTACACGTAGAAATCCTGCCTATAAGATTGTTTCATTACTACATTAGAAACCATGCCTATAAGTTTCTGCATATCGAAATCATGATTATAGTTTTGTTTCTGCACGTCTGCATGTACTTCTATCATTAGGCAAATAATCATAGGTTTAATAATAATCAACTTCACTCCAGATACCATGCCTATAGGACTCCTGCACTTACGTAATCGTCTTAAAACCAACAACGCTTAGAAATCATGCCTATAGGATGTAATCAGTTGAATCAGCTTCGTCTATTTCATCTGAGTTTAAAATCAGTAGCAAGGTCGTTTAAAATCTACAGAACTTTTTTTTATAAAACTAGTAACCTTTCTTTAAAATCAGTACGCCTTCTGCATTGTTAGATATCATGCTTATATGCCTCATCTAGGCAAACTAGTAGGTAATTAATCAACTGTGTCAGTCCCTGATAAACTACAACCAGACAAGGCCTAATTCGGACTTCTCATATGAGAAATATGTGATAAAGCAGCATGTCCTAATGCTTTAAATTTAATTCAGACTATAACCAGTATTTGAAGTCATGCTAGATAATTTGCTTCTTTAAGTGAGGAGGCCTGTTTGAGCCTTTAATCTGCTATGTATTTACCCTAACTGCATTATGTGTTTTTTTTGTTGCCTTAGACTTTTATCCTTTTAAAGTCTAAAAAAGCCCCCAACTCCCTTCCCCTTTTAGGATTAGTAGTCCCAATACCTCCGGGACTGATGGGATTGGGGCGGGTAATAACATGCAATAAGTAACGATACTATTTCGCGTTTTAATACCTTAACGGGTGGGAATGGTAGATATGGACATGATGACCAGTGCGCTAATACCACTTCCAACCCCTTTTTTGAGGAGTGATTGTCGGGTATTGCATTGATGTTATCCATATTGATTATAAACCTAGGACCCCCTTCCCTTTTACTTGTTTTCATTTATTGTTTAAATCTTTTCTTAAAATTTCTGCCCTCTTTACTTCTCCTCAAATTTCAATTTACTTGCAATATTATGTGAAAACACCCTCTATTTGAACCCTTATTTTTTTACTTGTTAAGTGAAGTCACAATTATAACATGGCCGGGAACCATACTAGTGGATCTTGGGGGCGCCTAATGTCAACACATCCCTTTTTCTAAAGTGAAATCGGATTTACGACATTTAGGAAGGACAACTCTATTTCCCGTTTGGGAATTGGGTTTTGGATTTGGAGAGTCGCCACCTAGTGATTATAGTGCATTAGGACACTTTAAAAAGAAATTTGAGATGAAAACCAGAGTTTGGGTCAGGGCTAGAAATTATCTCGAGGGGAAGGTGTTAGGCACCCCTCAAGATCCACTAGTGTGGTTCCCGGCCATGCTACAATTGTGACTTTGAATACAAACAAGTAGACAAGCAAGCATTGCAAATACGAGGAAAACATTCACATAACAGTTGCAAATAAAAGCACAAATACGATTGAAAAGAGCTGAAATTTGGAAGGAAGTAGTTTTGCGATCATAGAAAAGGTAGGAGAGGAAAGGGGAAGGGATCAGATAATTGATGCAAGCAACTTAAAGAAGTACAAGAAACAAAAGTTGAAAATTGGACAGCTTTTGAAAATTTGGAAATTATCAAAACTAATAAAGAGGGAGGGGGTCCTAGGTTTATACATCACATGGATCATTTACACAACACCGGTATCCAATTGTACGCGTAGTGTTATCGTGTGATCATCATCTCCATGTCTACCCTTCCCACCCCGTTAAGGTATTAAAGTGCGGAATGGTATTGTTATTTATTGCATACTATTAGCTGCCCCAATCCTATCAGTCCCGGAGGCAAATGGACTACTAATCCTAAAGGGAAAGGGATTTGGGGCTTTTAGATGTTTTCAAAGGACAAAATGCTAAGGCGTCAACCAAAACACATAAGTGCAAATAGAGGGAAACATGCAAGAAAACAGGGCTCAAATATGTCTCCATAAACCAGAAAAAGTCATAGAGTTTAGCATGTCTTATACGTACTATTTTTGGTCTTAATTAAATAAAGAGACGAGCGGACTAGTTCAACGCGTGTTTTTAGGCGAAAAGCCTACATTAGGCTTACTCGAATGCAGTTGACTAAAACCGATCTGATTGTTAATCCTCTAAGTATTGGTTAGAACTAGGCGTGATGTATACTGATTTTAGAAAAAGATGTGAACTGAAAAAGGGGTTACCAATTTTATCAAGACATTACGAGTTCAGCAGTTAATATTACCTCTATTCAAATTCGAGATTTCCTATAGGCATTCTTTCTATATGTATGCTGATTTGGACACTTTTTAGACATTGACAAAAGGTCCTAGGAACATGGTATCTATATGCAGCTCTTGTTATTAAACCTACAAACTATTTGCCTAGTGATGTTTATAAATGCAGAATGCAGTAGTTTTAGACGGTATTTTATATGAACAATTGGAAGTTAATCCTGTAGGCAGGATATCTATGCGCGGAGACGCAGAAATTATGAGTGAATCCTATAGGCATGATTTCTAGATATGAGTTTGCAGAAGTTAAAGGTTAACCTATAGGCATGATTTCTAGGTGTATTTGCAAAAATTAAAAGTTATCTTATAGGCATGATTTCTAGGTGTGCAATTGCAGAAATTAAAAGTTATCCTCTAGGCAGGATCTGTACCCTTGATGCATAAAATATATCCCAACCCCCCTTTTTACTAAAGTTCCCTGAGCTTGTAAAAGTTATTACAACCAAAACAAATGAATTCGAATTAAAAAAACATTAGAAATCCTTGGCTACATACGAGCAGCCTAATCCAGAATTGAGGCCTGATAATATGAGATTGCGCCACTTCCGATATCTAGATTTCCAAGCCTTCTCTCATCTAGGGTGTTTCAGAGATCCAAGGGATTTCAGGAACCCCAGGCAGTGCATACACCCAAGATGTTAATCGGAAATTGAGTTGTGCAGTGCGGAAGGACCAACCCTTATATGTCCAAGTTTAGAGGGAGATCAAGGGTCCTAAGGCAAGAATCACACAAGAGGGGTAGAACTTAAGTTCTAAGAATGGGTGTGAAAGCAATAGAAGGGGTAGGGGCTATCCAGGCAGGCTGGTGGTCATGCCCAGCCACAAAATAGACTGGCACACCCCAGACCAAACCTGTTGATCAAGCATTTAGAGAGTAAAGACCTACTGGAGGTCAAGCCATGGCCTGAACAATAATTAGAAATACTGGTAAGCCAAGGCTGTTACTCAACATAGACAATAAGGGTGTGGGGATGGGAAATTGACAAAGCTTAGGGCCCAAAAGGGTCCAGTTCGTCTCCATGGACAATGATTTCAGACATTGCCATGTTTTTGAACCATAACTTAAAGCATATAAAGGGGTATGGGGGTTTGGTATTCATAAGATAGCAAATAAACAACACACGACTGACATAATGCACACATAGATAAATTTTAGATTGCAAGGGCAAGGGAACATATTACAACATGCTAATAACACATCTTGATTGCTGAAAACATGAGTAGAAGTGGACAGGAATGAAAAACATGTTGTTGAGACATATAAATTAAATAGGGCATACCAGTAGAGAAATAAGGTGCAGAAAATGTCTAGCCTTGGCTTCCAGCCGGCTAGACAAAGCAACATCACAAGTAGCAAAAAGAGAGAGAGAGTTTTTTAAGTGTAAGAGTAATGTCTGAACTCAGGCTGTTCGTCTGTGTTCGTGTGTTTGAAAGAGAAGAGTGTAGGTATTTACAGCTTTGAAAACGTGTAGAGAAATAAGGTAATAAGTAAAATTAAAAAATAAACATGGAAACAATCACCATTTAGAATCAATTACCCCAAGTGATTCCCCTTTAATTAGGGAAACACTACTTAACGGGTCAGCAGGACTAATTAAGGAAGTAAAATCAGTTTGGGGCGGGGGGGGGGGGGGGGGG